>LRSR01013657.1:0-16497 GCA_001579985.1 Hypsibius dujardini
TATTCCCTTCCGCCATAAATCCTCATAACTACTAGATGCATAATATAATATTCCTTTCCTCCTTTCTTTTCATTCCAATTTCTCGCTTCGGAGTCAGACACAGACACAGGTGGGCGGACGGATGGGGCAGTGAAAGGAATACTCATTCCTCAAAGCGCTGCATTCCATTTTTCACTTTTCCAAAGGGGATCAAGTTAATGGTTAATGGGAGATTTCTATGAGTTGGATCTCGCGAGTCAGGAGGGAAAATTGGTGGACCATTGTTCGGCCAGGGTGGAGCTGGCACATGTTCCGGAAGATTGTGTTCACATATTAATATGCAATATTACTATCGATCTTTACAGGCGATTGAACGGAGGCGTAATCAACACATCGATTAGGTCAAGTCGACCCCATTGAAGAACAGATTGTATACACATGAGTGACTGGGTAGACAGACAGACAGGCAGGCATGCAGACAAACTGAAAAATACATATACAAAGAGACAGACAGACAGACAGGCAGACAGGCAGACAGGCAGACAGACAGACAGGCAGACAGGCAGACAGGCAGACAGGCAGACAGACAGGCAGACAGGCAGACAGACAGGCAGGCAGACAGGCAAACAGACAGACAGGCAGGCAGATAGGCAGACAGACACAACAATTGTTGACATAAGACCGTTGTTTTAAACTACTACAGAAGGTACAACAGACAGCGACTGTACAAAGGAAAATAAACCTAAGTCGTATCTTTTCAGACAGCTGGTCCAACTTCTAGATATCCTTCTGGCAAAACTAGCGTTCCACACACTTTACAATGGCATAATAATAACCCCCATCATGCCTGTCATACGTCACCTTCATCTACCGACCGCCGCGGCGTGCAAATTTGACACAATTTTTCCGATGCGTGACCTTGCGGCCATCTTCTTCCTGTCTGACTGTCTGCCTGTCTGCCTGTCTGCCTGCCTGTTTGACTGCGGTCATTCAAACGAAACCCTCAGAGACAAATACCTTCATCCATGTCAGACACTTTAAACTCTCTCCATTTTCCAGAAGTCAATGGAGCACCGGGTGAGAACGCAACAGCTGCCACCGCGTCCGACCTTCACTTCCCGCAGCAGCAGCAACAGCGCTCATCCCTGACCACAGAAGCGCTGACATGGCTGACCATCGGCGGTAACACTGGCGATGTCTTATTATCTCCATCCTCAGGCAGTAACTCATTATTAACTGCCTCGTCCGTCGGTGCAGTCAATCATCCCGCAACCGCTGCTCCTCCCAGCCTAAACACCTCAACGACGACCTCCTCGTCGTCATCGGTTACCCGCAAGAACGGTAACAACTGCTTCTTCCCCTCGGAGTATCAGGGCACTTATCAGGTGCAGTCGAGCATCGATCCCCTCGGCCGGGTTCAGTACGATCAGGTGGACATCGGACCGCAGGACATTTCGGTGTGGGGCTCCTGCCACGCCCTGTTCGGTCAGCATGTCCTCACCCATACCAGGTACGGTACTGGCAACGTTATGCATTTATTAAGCATAGGCAAATTATACATATTTAGGATCTAGTTATGAAGGCTTGTCTGGAAAACCGCAGAATGGTTTCTTTGTGACAGTGATTGATCCCCGTTTTCGTTCGTTCATTATGTTCGGTTATCTGTTGGATCGCGATTGTGCTCCTTCTTGTTTAGCGTTCACGCCCTGGTATCAATTAAAATCGAAGAAAGACAGATTAGGGAAGGCAAATGGATTTCCGCCCATTCGGTAATTAAGTTGCCGGCTTAGAGATTGATTTTAGGCGGGGATTTCATTAATCAACTGCTTGACTCGCAATAATGTCATTAACTGGTTAATTTGGCTAGACTGCCTTTGTGTCTGTCGGTTGCCTGCTCGTCTTTATATCTCCGTGTACGAGTGTCTATCTGCCTACAATTGCATTTGGTTACGTACCAGTCTAATTGACTGCTTGTCTGTCTGTCTGTCTGTCTGTCTGTCTGTCTGTCTATCTGTCTGTCTTCCTGTCTGTCTGTCTGATCTTTCCTATGTTTATTTCTGGACGGTCCTCGAAATCTGTCTTTCACGTTGCAGTACGGAACATGGAGACTGCTTCCGATGCTTCCACGTGCAAATGCGCACCGCCTCCATCATGCAAGTCAACACCGAAGGTACGTGCCTCCCGCTAAACCATAACAACTCCCCACTTTGTCTGTATTCAGACACAACAACTGTTTCAATCGCCTCGAGAAGCCCAAAAACACCTATCCATTCCACTGTTTTCTATTCCATCCCCACAGGCCTGGAGAAGTGCTACACAAAAGAGGACGTGGCTCGCATGAAATGCCCCGTGTCCGCGTCAATCCGACCGGGCGATGGAATTTTTCTTTGGCGTAAGTGTCCGTGCTTGTGTTTGCTGGAAACAGACACCGACAGACAACGACAGGCAGGCAGACAAATAGAGCCATGTTTGCCAAGTCAAACTCGCTGGACGAAATGGATACAGGATATTCACCGTCGATATATTTTGCCTCACTTTTATCCCATTTAGACATTTTGTGTGATACACCGGCGTTATTTGTACAGGCAAATCAGGTTCCATTGAGAGTACCCCGGCGTCGTCGTCCGGCCAAAATATTTACCGTTCGCTTTGTCCGCTGGACGGGGAGTTCACCTTCACCTACTACCTCAACGGCAGTCCGCTGTGCGAAACAGGAAACACTCCCCTCAATAATGGCGGCGCAACCGGCAGTGCTGATGGCATCATCACGCGCGGTAATAGTAATAATGCTGCGTCTCATTCCGGTGAGGTCAACGATGCGCAGTCGACCATCAGCAATTGCCGCTCCCGGGACATTCTGCATGCAACCTTCCGGTCATGCAGTTTCACCGATCGAGGTGAGAATTAATTATTAAGCAGTTTAAACATTAGTGATTTTAGCTCTATGAGAGCGGACTAGACCGATTAGTTCCAGACAAACGAGTGGAGAGACAGCCAGACATGAGACTTGACTTCATTTTTTTGAATCTACAAATAAATGTTCACCCATTTTTAGAATTAATAATAATAAATGTTACAAACGAGTAAACGGGACAATAAATAATCATAATTAAAATACTTCATAAAATAACATAGAATAACAACTTTAATGAATAATATATTATTACTGTCTTTGCAAAGGCACAGCAATTCAGCGTGGTCCATCATCGGAACAGTAGTGCCAGCTAGGATCTTTCTAACAAACTGCCCGCCATGACTGACCAGTTTAATTTATCGAGCCGTGGGGCATAACAGTTGGGTTATCCTTTACTTGTTGCAGTCGCTTAATTGTTTTATGGATTGGATTGGTTTTTCTTTGATCATTTAATATATTTTCTATCTAAAATTTACGTTGTCGGGCGTCAGTGGATTTTTTTGGCAATTTCTTTTTGCATTTCAGAAACAACTTTCAAATGTCTGGGCACGTGGGAGGGAGAGAACGGACAGACTTTCATCGGGCTCATGGACTTCTACGACGACTCATATGCCAAATATCGTTGTGCGGTAAGCAAACTGCGCTGAACATGAACATTTTAAAATTTATAGCTTTCAACATTGACATTTTATATGTAGTTCATATGTTTTGAATTCAAATCGGTGGAAGGCGCTTATTTAATGCCGCGGTTCAGCTTATCGAGACGGCCTGTAACCAGTTGATTGATTGTTGATTGATTGTATCGACCTTAGGCATACACCAGCTGTAGGTGTATCTGTCTGTGTCTATGTTTATGTCTATGTCTATGTCTGTGTCTGTGTCTGTGTCTGTGTCTATGTCTATGTCTGTGTCTGTGTCTTTGTCTGTGTCTGTGTCGCGTCTCTATCTATATCTGTGTCTGCGTCTGTATTTTCATTTTTCTCGGTTTATTTCCAGCTCTACAAAGAGGAAAAGACTACCACCATTGTCAACGGTGTCCTGACTACCAATTCCACCTTCTTCGTCTCTCTCTCGCCGGATTCCACCTGCAGCACGGAACTCTACAACGCCACCTCCGGATTTGAAACATTGCAGCTCTACCCGGTGTCCCGCTTCGAAAAAGAGAAAGTGAAGAATCGAATCCGGAACATGAAACGGAAGTTGACGATGGAGAATATCGTAGCGGCCGGAGGGGAGGAACACGATATGGGCATTAGCAAGCCACCAAGAATGCTGTTTGCTGGAGGACTTGGGCGACCTTCCAAACGTATGAATACAGTTGTTGGGACAGACAGACAGACAGACAGACAGACAGACAGGCAGACAGCAAGGCAGAGTGACAAGTAGACAGACAGACAGACAGACAGACAGACAGACAGACCGACAAAGAAGTCAAATGTCTTGGTACAGCAACCACATTTTATGAACAATTGTCCGTTATAGGCATTTCGGCAGCTGATGCCTCAGAAGCCATGCATGAAAACGTAACCTGCCAATTCCCCGAGTGGATGCAAGGGGATTGGCAGTACTTCTCCGTGAAGACGGACGACATGTACCTGAAGGATTTGCCAACCGACTTCACACTGTTTGACGGATTCCCCATGGCCAACCAGCAGCAGCTCTGTGTCGGACGAGAGATTCGTAAGGCTGGGGTAGACGAGCGGATTTTACTCTATTCTCAAACATCATGGTAAGAAATACCGACAGACAGACAGACCGGGGGTTCAATGACACAGACACAAACAAACTGACTAGATACGCAGACACACAAGCAAACAAACTCACAAACAGATCCACGGGCAGGCATGCAGGGACACAGACACACAGACAGACACACACCGGGGCAAGCAGATCGATGGGCACATAAACAGACAGATACTTATGATTTTCATTGTGTCTCAGCGGTGAGGAATATGTCAGCTGCATGTGGGTCAGGAAGAAGAACAACGCCATGATGGAATTTCGCCGGGGACTTTCCGTGCCAGTCCATGACATCTCCCTCCTGAAACGGGACTCCGAACAACCTTCAGTTTTCCCACCACTTCACATTTGTGAAGACTCCTTTTTCCAAGAAGCACCTTGGATCACACAAATCAGTAAGACTTTTCGTGTAGCCGGACATCGAAGAGAATGCGTTCATTCATTATTTACCGTATACCTATAGGCTTGAATGTAAAAGAAGTACCGATTACATTCAACGACACATGTCCGTTCTACGGAGAACTGGAGGCAGTCGTGGGTCACGGCGAGAAGTGTGCCGCTTTTTCGTCGCACTGCGGCAGCCCGGATGTGTTCGAGTACAAGATCCGGAGCTGCAAAGGAATGGGCCACAAATCTTACAAGCCGAAGAAGTTTTCGACTTATGACGGTTCGTTCCATTTGTATCTGCATCCGTATTAGTGTGTAACTTTATTGTTTTCGTAAGAATATCCAAGTTCTGCCTTAATTTTATAGAACGCCACTACAGATGCGTGTCATCTTGGGTGGATAGAGGATTTACAATTTTTATGACCGAACGGCTACGAGGCGATGAGGTCGACTCGGTTAATGCACTCGAGCAGGGCGGTTCGAAGTCGCGGGCGACAAGGAACGGCTCGACCAGTGCGACGGTGGAGACCCAATGCTTCGTAAGTGCGGCAAGAGTAAAAATAAGCTATTACGTCGATCTGGGTCTGCCTGTCTGTCTGTCTGTCTGTCTGTCTGTTTGTCTGTCTGTCTGTGTCTGTCTGTCTGTCTGTCTGTCTGTCTGTTTGTCTGTCTGTTTGTCTGTCTGTCTGTCTTATCTATATGCTTGCATGTCTGCCTGAATATTGTGGAGCATTAACTGTCTGCATTAAATCTTACGTTATCGGTCTGATTTATGTTCCAGGTAATGAAAGCTTTTCCGAACAACAGTTCGTACCATATTGCGTCCCTGAATTCTAATTGCCGGAACATGGAAATGGAAGATCGCTCTTGGGACGAGTATTTGTCGCAAAACGGTCTCCACTTCAGGCAGACCGGTAGGTTCTTTAATACTAAGTCACTTTGTGTCATAGTCAAATCTTTTTCCTTTCGATCTCAGCTAACTGTTCGACCACATGGCCTGCGGAAGTAAACATCACGAGCAATGAGATACCGTCGCATCGGTGGCGGAAACCCGGACGGAGAACTCAGCTGGGCCATACCAATGAAACAGATGAAAATTTCAATGCAATTTCCTATGCTGAAATTACAAGTGGTATGTATCTATAATTTTGTTCATTAGTCATTCATTATTTTACCATAAATAATACATATATAGTAAAAGTCAGACGAGGCAGATGGACAGGCAGACAGACAGAGAGACAAACAAACACAAATAAACTGACAAAGAAACACGCATACAGGCACACAGGCATTCAGATAGACACAAAGACAGGCAGATAGACAGAAAGACGAACAGGCAAACAAACAGATAGGCAGACAGACAGACAGACAGACAGACAGACAGACAGAAAATGAGAAAGTCAGACAGACAGACAGACAGACAGACAGGCAAACAGACAGACAGATACAATAGACGATAAAAATCGCATAAGCAGTTTTATTATTAGTATTATGGCGCGCACTGTATAATTCCATTTTTTGCAGGTTCCGTTTCTATATCCGGATCAGTTGTCCCAACAGTCTTAAGCTTTATTGCTGTATTCGTTATTTCCTCCTTTGCTGTCGGATCACAACGACAAATAATTTTTTAGAGGTCCACTTCTTGACAAGTGGATTTTTTAATTATGTGATTGGTGATTTGAGAATTGTTTTTTATGCATCTCCCACACTTCTTCTGACGTCTATGCAATATAAACAAATTCAAAAGCATAATTGTTGACATTTCTCTCATTTTCTCTCCTTCCTTCTCGAGGAAGTCCGAGTCTCGAGTCCAATAAATTTAATTCTTTGACCGTGAAGGACTTTATTTATCGTCTAAAAAATGCGCATGAAACGAAAGGCACAAAATGCAGACAAATTGAGACCGATCGGAACTCAAAACAGCGCTAAAACTCTTCCATGAAGAATGGCATGTTTCCCTTTCGTCCTTGCAACTTTCGAAGCAAAAGTAAAAAGGCGTCTGAACTACAAGACAAGGAAGACATCTTGGGACAGTTAAAAAAAGCTAAAGCCCGACGAAGGAACAAAAATCAAAATCAAATCCCATCACCAGGAGAAAAAACACCGGAACGACAAAAGATGGGGAAAAAAGTTCACGAGCGAGCGCAGATGAGCAGATAAATAAGCTTATAATGATTGATCGACCTCAAAGTCCGGCTCCCGTCGAAGATGCCGGGCGAGCTGGGCATCGAGACGTAACATTGAGAAACTAACATGAACGTAACTTTGAGTTACTTACATATTATGACGAGCAGCTCCACGTGTCACCGCCGGCTGAGCCTGCAGCCTTGTGGTAACAAAGTGTCTCTTGACAAATTGAGTGTAGCGATTTTTCTGGTCAAAGGTGTAATACCCTCTCTGGATAGTGTTCCGATTAATAGCAATTGTTTGTTCCAAAGCACTGGATTGCAATTGGATTGACGTGTTTGTCCTCGCTGGCAAGCACTTACTAGTAATAGTGACAGCGACAGAGTTAGCGCATCTTACTTAGGACGATTTTCAGAGAGGGAACCCAGAATGCCTCCGCTTTATATTTCTTTAATAGACCTGTAATTAAGATGATTTTCAAAACTAATTTTATCAGTATATGAAAGCTTCTTTGGAAGAATTTCAAAGTTGGGAAACCACTGAAAGATTCATTTCCCCTGATTTTGACTGTAAAAACTTCAAATTTGGAAAATGGTTACATTTAAAGAACTTTGACATTGCTCTTCTCAAAATTCAATTTGAAATCGACTGGCATTAGAAGGACCTTTTGAAAATGTCAGGGGGCGGAGCTACAGGTCATTCTCAAGCCCGACCGGAAACTTACGAGTGATATTTCAGAAATGACGCGTAGCTCCGCTCCCTGACATCCAAAAAAGATTCCGCTAGTGTCACACGATTTGAAATTGATTTTTGAGAGGGATAGTACCAAAATTCGTTAAATGAACATATTCTGCAAAATCAAAGTTGCTACGGTCAAGTCAGCGCAAATGGAATTTCAGTGTTTCTCAATTTTAAAATTTTGAAGAAAAATGGTTTCATATCCTGATCGATAAAATTAATTTTGAAAACAGTCATAATTATAGCTCTGTTCAAAAAATACAAAGAGGAGACATTCTGGATTCCTCTAGAAATCGTTCCAAGTTAATGCCAGCAAGGGTGCAGTAGGCGCGTCCTCGATATGTTTTAACGACTGGCTTGATATTTGGCACTTCGGGTTTTTTTTTCGAAAGGTTCTTGAGGCAACGCATGAAAGACTTTTCTTGTGCTCTAAAGTCAGGAACATTGGCCCAAAAGCGTTGGCATTTGCCTTCACGTTCGTGATCACGTTCACGTCCGACTCGCTGTCACTCTTCCTTCTAGTGTCTACACCGTGGAACCTGCTTCTGTGCCACCCAGCGTAGCCGTCTCTCGACTACTGCACTATGATCCGCTTGAAGAAGTCTGCATGGATAGAACAAAGTGGAAACAACACAACGGAAAAGTGGAACGGCCAATCGTTCCTAATTCCAGTTTTTCCGTTCGCTTTTGCTGTGTCGCAGTTCCCATTCCCTTTTCGCCATATAACGTATGCTCGCGATCTCAAGGGACACTTTTCTGCGCTACCCGTAAATTTTAACCAACCAGGGCTGTGCCTATTCAGTGCCGTTCACCAAATCAGCACTGTAGGGACAAATGTATGGAAAAGCACAACTCTACAATCAATCAATCGAGCACAACGAGTAAGCTGTGCAAAATGAGCCAATCAGAGAACAGTGAATCAGATTGAACGTTCAATGGAGTGCAGGGCCATACCGAGGGAGGCAGAACTTAGCTGTCCCTTGAGATCGCGAGCACACGGTATGTTGTTTCCTCTACATGTACGTACTACACAGTGTGGGAGGACAACACGAGCATTAATTCATCAACTACGAGAAAAAAGAAGAGCGGCAACGAACAACATTTGCACGGCAAGCAAAACAGCATCGAAGAAGAACATCCGGTTGAATGACGCACAAATATGTATATACTGGGATACATACTCATCATATAAGGCAAGAAAAAATGTACAGCGACGCTTTTTTGGAAAGATACAAGGAAAATATTGCAAAATACTGCCTCTCAAAAACATTTCGAACGTCCTGGGGGGATACAGATAACAAAACACCTCAACGCTCGTAACTCTAAAGATTTACTAAACACAATACAACTTTTTCACGCTCCTTCCCACGGCGGGGGTGGTGGAGAAAGCGCACAAAAACTAAAGCATTCTCCGAGACCATCGGCGAACGAAAACAAGAAAATATAAATATGAGGAAGATGGATTTCGGAGAAAAAGAACGAACGCCGATGGTCACACACATTTGATAAACACAACGGAAAAAACAGGTGAGGAGAGTGCCTAACAAAAGGGTACGCACAAAAAGGGGAATATACTCGGAAGATAACCGACCACTGATGCTGCATGCTCGGAAGATAACCAACCAACTAACTGCATGCTCGGAAGATAACCAACCACTGATGCTGCATGCGAGAAAACTCAAGTCTGCATGCTCCCTGTGTGTGTGTGTGCAGTGTGTAGGTAGAATGGTGGAGAGAAAGAGAGGACTCTCCATCCCAACGGAAATGTAAAATGCCAAACTCCACAACCGGAAACACTGTAATCGCGGGAATACATTCGTGTATTAGGAACAGGACGGGAAGATGTGGGCAACTCCTCCCGCGTCAATTTCGACGTGGTTGATGTAGTGCTGTAGAGTTTAGCGGAAGAACAAAAATCAGGCTGGAAATCGGCAAGTCGTCGCGCTTGCGGCGTCACTCGGAGTTCCATTTTCACAGGCCGAAGAAATGCTCGCTGATAACTGAGGGCAGGGAAGGTGGGGGAAAAAAGAAAAATGAAAAAAAATGAAATAAGGAAACAAAAAATAAGGGGAAATATTTTAGAAGCATATCCTGGGACGACTTCAACGGTGAGGGCGAAAGTTACCTTGCGTCCCGTTAGGGAAGGCAGAGTAGCCGCCAGACTGCTGGTTCTGCAGCATCGCGGCCGCCGAGGACGCCCCAAAGTGGTCCATCCCTGTGGGGAGCTGGTGGCCATAGTGGGACTGCGCGGCCATTAGGTGGTTGTAGGGGTTGTAAGTCATGTTGCTGGGGTAGGCCATCATGGCGGCTGCGGCGGCGTGATGCTGACCGGCCGACACGTGCTGCAGCCCTGACACGACGGAGGGGTAGTGGCCACGGAATGCCGCGGCCTTGTTGTCCACCCCGCCGCCGTACTGTTGCGGCTTCATCATGTCCGGCGGTGACATGCCGGAGAGGACGCGGTTCATGCCACCCTTCTTGGTCTTGGCGGAGAGCTTGCGGTTGCGGGTCTGGATGCCGTCCTTCTTCATGGAGGCCGGACGACTGGTCTGGAAAAGGCAGCGGAAAGGGCGTTAGGTGATGTGGTTTTGTGCTTGGGCAACAACAATCAGCTTAGTAAACATTCGCAGACAATGAAAAATACTCAGGCAGACAAGCTGGTAACATGAGTAAGACAATGAAAGATGCAAAACAGAGAAAGAGAGAGATAGGTTGTGAGCAGGCAGACAGGAATACAGACAAATCCAGCGACATAGGAACATGCAGGTAGAGAGACAGATAAAAAAAATATGCAGACAAACATACACCGGCAGGCAGGCAGGCAGACAGACAGACAGATAGATAGACAGGCAGACACAAACGACAACTCTTTGAGAAACGCAGACATAGCCAACACGAAAGAAGTTTACATTCTGAGTCTGTCTATACTCCCATTTACTTAAAACGACACGACTGAGCGATTGATAAGGCCATTTCGAATATATCCACTTTTCAGGCGAATTTATATCTGGCACCGACCGGCAGACAGTCATGACACTAATTAAGACACACGATGTCCGGTAATATCCCCTTCCGTTATCTCTGCTTCCTTTGCATGTCTCGCCATTGCCAGACAAGACCGTCCATACCACATCACACTGATGATGACCGACGACCACCCAACAAGCGATGGGCCGCAGACACAACTAAAAGTTTATCAGACAGACAGACACGCATTCTCCAAAGGCGCGACAAATTTTCCCAGTTTGCTGTCTCCCGAAAACATCCCCCAAGGGAAACGGGATCGGTTAATTTATTTTTCCACCGCGCATAATAGCCAGCTAACGAGGAGTACAGTCGATGGATGGATGGATGGACCGGGAAACCTTACACCAAGCTGGCGCGAGTGCAGACATAAATGGAAAAGGAGAAGGTGACGGTGAATCAAGGTGTCTCCACCGGACTAATCAGACTGGGCGCCACTTGCTCAATTACGTCGTCGTGGCTTGATCCGTGGTCAGACAAGTCTGGCCAGTTCAGCGGGCAACGTTATCGCGATATCTATGAAAGGTCTCACCGCAACGGCATCGTGAGCCGTCTCCCAAAATGGATATACCGGTGGAGCGGCATTCCATCTGGCTGGTCTCCTTCCGGCTAAAATAATTAGTAAAATCGTCTGTCTGTTTATGTTTTCGTCTGTCTGTCTGTCTGTCTGTCTGGCTGTCTGTCTGTCTGTCTGTCTTACTCTTTGCCTGCCAGAACTGTATATAATGTCTGTCTGTTTCCACATAAGTTTGCCTGTCTGTAGCCATGTGCCTGCTTATCAGCGTCAATCAATCTGTATCTGGAAAATTCTCAGTGTTTTTTGTCTAGTTGCCAGTTGCGAAAAACAAAGCCAGCCAAAAAGAAAAGACCGATCCATCGGTCAAGCCGGACCACGAAATGACTGACTGCCTACACAATACAGACATATTAGCGCCGGCCCAGACAAACACCTAATTAGCGAACTACTTAGCCGGGGATTAGGCACCTCCGAAAGAATCAAAACGTATCCTGAGTTTGCCTCGCCGCGTGCCGGGCTGTCTGCCTTTCATTGAGAGCGTCCCGATGATGACATGAGTGACCCCAGACAAAAGCCGAAAATGAAATGGCTGGTGTGTGTGTGTGTGTGTGTGCTTTCCGCCAAAATTTTTAGTCCCGTAAATGAATGGAGCCCCACCATAAACCGGCAATTATCTTTAGCAAGCCTCTAATTAGGAAATAGTGGGGGCCTGGCAGCAGACGCCCACTTTGACAGGATGAGCAACTACAGTACACACCACACAGACACACCGGCTGGACTGTCGTCGCCTGTCAGGTTCCCTGCAATGCAATGTCGGAGCTTCCTAAAATAATTTTCTCTTAGCTTGTGTCTGTCTGTCTGTCTGTCTGTCTGTCTGTCTGTCTGTCTGTCTGTCTGTCTGTCTGTCTGTCTGTCGGCCGGTTGGTATGTCTGTCTGTCTCCGTTTTACCGCTTCCATAAATGCACGAATGTTTGTCTTGTCTGTCTGTGTCTATGCTTGCTTGCTTGTCTGCCTGCCAGTCTGCCCGGTGATCATTCGTCTTGCGCGAATGTCTGTCTGTCCAATCACTTTGAATCAACCCAACCGTCAAACGAATCTAATGAATTTGGACGACCATTCCTCTGCCACAAAGCCGCGCCATAATGAATTTTTCCAAGTCATTAGGCTCCACCATGCACACATACAGTATGCGGAAACGCCAGACACATTCACGCGCAAGACAACACAACATAATTTTAAAATGCCATTCCGCGGTTTAAAGCGCGTCGCGTCGCCTGCCCCCCTCTCCGCGAGCGATTAGGAGTTAATAATAATCATAATCGCTGTCGCGCAATGAAAAGTCTCTTCCTCGCGATCCTCCATCCTCCTGACTGACTGACTGTGACATGGCTGGGGAGATTGTCACAATTCTCAAAAGAGAGAAACAAAAGTCGAAACAGACAGTGCCTAATGTAGTCGAACGAGGAAAGAGAAGAGTGATGTGATATTCTCGCATATTGACTTGACTTGACTGACCACCGACACCGCATTGTAAAGTGCCTACTGAGTGTGCTGACTGACCCACCCAGATCGTTAGCGCGCCAGAGGATCGATCCCCCCTTCCATCCATCTAATGACGACCAATTCGAGCCACATGCTGAGCGCCACTCGACGACTCCCCACGACAGGTACCACAACTCTGTCTGCAAGGGGGAAGGATCATAGGGATAACACAATCGCATTTGCAGCCGTCCCAGTCGTCGTCGTCGTCAGACAAATGAGCAACAATTTCCCCCGTCTGTAAACTGTTTTGTCTGTCTGCCTTTTGACTGCTTCTCTTGACACAGAAGGCGCTTTTTTAATTCGCCTCATTATGGATGACTTTCGTTGCGGGGAACCGCGCGCGTTGTTCCGAACTGGACACAGCTGTCGCGTCCTCTCTCGGCGGCCGGCCGTGATCCCTAGCGGGCCATCTAAATCAGCGGCGGTGCTTAAACATACAACGCGACGGGGCTATAAATCTGCCAGAATTGCAGGGCCCAAGTCAACGGTCAAGCTTCGAAACGTCCTCATTAAAAGGCCCAGACATCACCGCGCAAGTCCAGACATAACTTCCTCTCACTCCCCCAACATAACCACCTCAACGATCTAGACATGTCACGTTAGATTTTAGACACAACCACCTACGCATTTTAGCCAGGACAGGTAATGGCTCTTGGTCGTTCATTCCAACACGACCATCCAGACAAACGGGGCAATCGGCCAACAAAGACACAGACAAGACAGGCAGACAAGCCAGACAGACATAGACTAAAACACAGACAAAACAGGGCAGCCAGCGACAGTCAAGCTACCTGCTTGACAGACAATCATAATTCCACAGGCAGGCAACTGGGTTGGCACTCACTTTCAGACAGGCAAGTCCAAACAGGCAGTCCCACATACAAGCCAGGCATGTTCATAGAGCTAGACAGACAAGTATGATACAGACAGAACCGTCAAGTCAGGCAGTCTTACCTGGTGAAGTTTAAAGTAGAGACCGCAGGCATTGCACACGGGGTTTCCCTTAGTGTCTCTCCGCCAGAGCGTCGTCTTGTCCGTTTTACAATTAGCGCAGGCAGTCCCCGTTCTCTTCGAAGCAACCTAAAACAAAACGAAAAGCAGGTACTGGTAAAAAGGGGATTTCGCAGGAATTTTTGTTGTGCAGAGGTGGCAAGAGAACTAACCAGTCGCCGTTTGGGTTTGATCAGCGGCCTGCTGGAACCTAATAACAGACAGACACATAAGGGAATTGGATTACTGAGTATAAACGAAGTTCCGAACAGCTAATGCTGAGGATTACTGTCCCTGTGTCTGTGCCATAACTTCGGCAACAATTACCGTTCATCTTGTGGTAGAGCCCACAGGCATTACAGAGATACTGGCCGTTTCCGTCGCGTCGCCAAAGCGGTGTCTGCTCGCATCCGCAGTTGACACATTGGCGACCCTCTGCAACCAAGCCAACACACACACACATGAATGCGGCGTCAGATTATTCAATGGAAGAAGATTACTGGGTATTTTTGAGTCTAATTCGTCGACAGCAAGGAATGAAAATTTCTGCTGATAAGGAGATTACACCACTGACGGACGGGCTGACACGGCAGACGATTAGAAAATCTTTCATCCACAAACTGACGGATGGGAGATAACGAAAACCAAGAGGATCTCGATCCATCATCAAAATCGCAATTTATGGCCGTGAAATTTCTAACTTTAAGCGATAAACAAGATTCCCATTTAAAGTATCGAAACAATTTCGACTGAATTTTGTTCGTTTGTCCGCCTGTCTGTCTGTCTGTCTCTGCCCGTAAGTCTGCCTGCCTGTCTATTGTCCGTCTGTCTATCTATCTGTTTGCTTGTATGTCTGTCTGTCTGTCTGTCTGCTGTTTGTCTCCCTGTCTGCCCACCTCATGATTGTCAGTCTGACCGGTTTCAGTTCAGGCTGCAGCTCTCCCTGCCCGGACCACCAACTCACCTGACTGAGTCCGTCCACGGCCTCGGCGGCTGTTCTGCCCGGCCGACGAATTGACCGTCGGCGTGACCGGCGGCTCCTGTGTCTGGTAGGAATGCATGCTGTAACGCAACGGACTCTGCTCCTGCCGCATCAAATGATGGCTGCTCATCCGGGAATGTTGTTGCTGCTGCTGCTGATCCAAATGGTCATACGGAACCGGCGTTCCAGCGGATGTCTCCACTCCTCCAATACTACCGCCGTGGCCATCCTGGTCGGATCCGTCAACAACCATCACGACACCATCGACCCCGCCACTATTGTTCTCACTGGAGGTGTTCTCCCCAGACAACACGACATTCGATCGCTGCTCCTGACCGTGGGGTGTTGATGTTGAGTTGTCGGGGGAGTCGGCAGCGTGATGACCGACCGGCGCCAGCTCCTGTACACCGGGACCAGCAGACATGAAACACTATATCCAGGAACATGTGACAGCTTCAGTCAGGCAGACAGACATGATACATAAACAGTGTGACAAGGCAGGCGGTTCCGCGAGCCGAGCAATGGGCAGGCAAGCAAAGTCACACCGGCAGTCAGACAAAACGATCAAACAAGTTGCTTCGCCAAAGACGGGAATACAAACAAGTAGACAGATAGGAAGGTCAGACATAGTAGAAAGCATATCGCGAATAAAACTGGCGAATACAAATAAAAATTTAAGGAATAGCTAACAGGTATGCAATAAGGATCGACAGGGCAGGCAGGCAAGCAGACAAAGAGACCGTCAGATAGATAGACAGACAGACAAACAGACAACTAGACAACTAGACAGATAGAGAACAGACAGAAAAGTTACATACACATAACGAGCTTAAAGGGAGACATGCAGACAGACCAAGCACGTCCGCATACAACGTACCTGTCCACCGTGCAGCTGACGAGGGCTTTCGCTCTTCTGCCGATGATGATGTTGATGAAGGTCATTTTCAATCTTCGCTTCCCCTTCCGCGCCGTTATTGCTCGAACGTGACTCCAGTCCAATGAGGTTTCCTCCGCTGTGCTGCTGGATCTTTCCCGCAGTCTGTATCACCGACGTAGGTGTGGCCTTGGTGGGACTGCTGCTGCTGATGTGGATCCCGTTGGGGGTGGCATACGCGGCCGGCGACCAAGCGGACGCGGGTGACGGCGCGATCATATTCCCGGCTGCCGCGGCACAGCGGACAGAGGCCATGTGATTGACCTCGGAGGGTGACCAGGCGCTGGCGGCGTTCACGACGCCACCACTGCCGACCGGGGAGTAGGCAGAGTATGACGAGTCTGTGGAAATAGAAACCCCGGGGTAATTAGCATCATTAAGGACAGCGCCGGATTTTCGCCTTTTCCATTCAGTCAATCAACCAATCAATTCACATAAGCAAGTTAACTAATCCATGAATAAATACACACGTGGCCACAAGAGAGCCCTAACCAAATTAAAACCACTTTTTACTGGATGACAGCAAACGAGGGTGGTCAAAGTTTGAGCCAATTTTAGGCACAGTGTGCCACTGTTTTTCTCATCGCTCGATTTCTTGATTAAGTGTCGGCCAAAAAACCAA
>LRSR01013658.1:0-20308 GCA_001579985.1 Hypsibius dujardini
TCGCTTTTATTAGATCCAACATCGTAACATTAAAATATCCAGATATAAACCCATAATTCAAGAAGCATTATTGTACCGTTTTTGTGGGAATCTTTAACCAAAACTCGTACGTCCCCGATTATATATTATATTGCTGTAAATCCGGCATTTGATCATGAGCGAGCAACCATACTAGAGCAAGGCACAAGCTTGTGGTCATAAGTGAAATAACTCGATTATCACTGAGGGATTTATATTAGCCTCTTCAAACCTTTTCGGATTTTACGAATTGTATGTCAGTTCAAGGTCAAGTTTAACCCGCCAGTATCTGGAAGGGCTTGAACGAAAAGTACAAGTGCCTACCGGTACTCAAAAAAGGTATATTACAGGCGGCAATCCAGGCGGATGCTATATGAACAATATCAATGGAAGGCTTCCTGATGCAACGTTCGGGTGTTGGAGAAAAACCATAACTCAAATAAGGTTATGTATTATTCAATAGATAATGAATCTAGAACAAAATGAATGGAGTACAAACGATTCGAAATTAATTAATTATTAAAATAAGTTAATCAAATTATGATCCTTTAAAATTTTCAGTCCCGGGAGAGGTCATTCAGACTGATGTAGGCTTGGCACGCAGATACTAACTAGGAAAGGACCCCACTCCCGCTAAATTTATTCACTTCTGCTTGCTGTTACCCATGCATTTACAAATGCTCTTTTCGATGCCGTCGAGAAAATCGGAAATTCCAGATCTTTCATTTAACAAATAAGCTTTTGCTCTTCTTACAGATACTCTTTATTGATTGCTTCCTTTGAAAATTTTGTGATATCCGGTGTCTGATAGTACAATATACCAGACGGTCCAGATTACTTTTTTTGCGGAAGTTTGCTGTGTTTATATATATTTCGGTGTTTTCTGTGGCCATTCAAAATGGACATTTATAATTCTGAGCTGGTCTAAGGTAACAGTTTACCGGACGGTGTTTCGGATGCCACTTCCATTGTAGTTCATGAGTAGCTACGACGACGTGTTGTAGAGACAAAGATTATGGTCAGTCCGGAAGATTACCGGTAATTCGGAAAAGTTGATTGTGTACTAGGAAAGCCGGCGGTGATTTCAAAAAATTACCGGGTACTTGAAAGGGTTGAGGGTGGACCGAAGACCGACGGTGACGAAATTTTACCAGCCACTCTGGAAGGTTCACAGTTCAACCTGAAGACTGACAACCAATCTCTCAGCTAAACCGTCAACCTTTTTGGGGTAACCAGTAAACTTTCGAACTTCGTTGGTTGGTCTTCGTTGAACACCGTCTACCCTCCAGAGTATCTGGTAACTTTCTAAACTGACCGCCGGTTTTCCTAATATACCGTCAGCCTTTCGGAACAACCGGTAACCGTCTGGACTGACCACAGTCTTCTCGTGAAGCCGTCAACCTTCGGAAGTGCCCATGCACCCTTTTGACCAAGCAATAACTTATCGGTTTGGCCGTGACTCTTCCATAAGCACTGATCAGTTTTCCGTTTAAACCGTCATTTTACGCTTGTCGTATTCCTAGCCGTTTTATCTGTACAGTTCACCATTTTTTGTTTAAGTGTCGCTCGAATAAACAGAGTTTTTGAAGGACGTCTCTCAAAAAAAGGTTTCCCAAAAAAAACAGTTACATTCGTATACCTTGCTCAAAGAAAGATTATACTCGTATTAAAAGTTTACCAGTGATTTGTCATACAATCAATCATTCACACAAAAGATGTTCAAACTAGAGTAGAGAAGACACCGACTCCATACATTGAGTCCTCCTTAAGCTAGAGGACTTCCTGTGCGCTACGCTCCATCGAATGTCGGGCTCTAACATCCACCAGTCAAGCCCGGGGTTGATTGGTCTACCATACCTACCAGTATACAAAATAGTCGTAGCATGTTAATCAAAAGTTCTCTATATGCTTTATCAATATATGTGGAAGAAATGACGTTTTACATTTTGACAATCAAAGCCATGACCAGGGTGCCTGTAAAGATGACAATGCCGCCGCCTATGCCTATTGCCTCCACCAGAATTCCTTGTCCCACTCTTCTGATACAAACTTCGGACTGGCCAAGGTATCCGCATGGAGGTTCGTTCGGTGGAAACGACGAACGACCAAACCATGAAACAGGCGCTTTGTACTGCCAGACGAGAGTCCCGTTAAGGGTTTCAGAAACAATCAGGATGGTCTGTAAGAAACAGACAACATCGTGAAACGTTAATTATACCTGGCCAAACTGCGAATATTTTCTCGAACGTATACAATCAGCCCCAAGAAAAAGTCTGATCACGTGACTTTCGCTGTTCAAACTGACTGGAAACTCCGCCCTAAATTGCACCGTTTCTGACGACCAATCAGGACATGCAGTATACACGTAATGCATAATCATACATTATATTTCGAATCAAAACGCGAGCAGGCAAGCAATAAAAAAGTGAAATAACAGGAATAAAAAATTTAACAATTCAGACTATGAAAAAAAAATAAACTTCGGAACCGGGAAATTTAAACATCACGGAAATATTAAAAAACAAAGTTAATAACTAAAATGTTAAAGGTTAAATCTCAATACCCCCGACTGAAACCCAGAATCCTGCATAACTTTATCAATTCGTGCAGGCATGGTGTCATACAGTATGAACTGTCATTGCTACTTCAGGAGGATTTGCCTTTCTTTCACCATTTTGAAAAACAACTTTTACTAAATCAAGCCAATAAAGAGCGATAGCAGTGACAGAACACAGCACAGTCACGAACAGCTGCAAAAAACAGCTGATAAGAATTCGAATTCGGCTACTTTGGGCAGATTCCCTGCAGTTAAGTCATCAGTTGTTGCAGTCCTATGCACAGGTAAATTGAACTTTGTTTTTCAAGATCGCGAGATAAGTCAATTTATGGTGAGCCACTCAGTTCAATAGCCTGCATCTCTTAATATCGAAGACATTCTATTGTTACACCTGTCGCACCTCATCTCTCTCTATGCGCAAAAAGTCTGTGTTGTGCAAACAGAGTTTTTCTTGGGGCTGACTGTACACACATACTTCAAGCTTCTGGCTTGTACTGGAAAACTGTTGAAGGGTCACGCCAACCAGACGAACTCCCAATGAATCGATTGCAATTGCTTCAGACCCTATGGTGAAGGTCTTATTAATCATTCTCCGTGCCAGTTGAGTTCCATCGATTTGGTGCGGCTGCCGGAAGACGGTAGAGTTAAGGTCTCCAACAACCTTTAAGCAAAAGACATTCATGACGTAGAGCTTTACACATAGCTTTCGAGGTGGCACATCATCCAGTATGAAAGGTCAATGAGGCCTCCTCACCTGTCCAACCAGCTGGAAGGCCATATGAGTCGAAGACAAGTACGGAAGTGGCTGAACCAGGAAATGGCGTTTGCTTAGTCGGTCGTAGAATTGAGTTGGCCAATTAATGGAGGATGTACTTTATGTACCATCATTACTGTACATACCAAGTTATTAATCAGATTAGCGGGAATTCTTTCATCCATTTCAGCTAAATTTTTCCAAATTGAAAGCATATCAGCGACGTCGTTGCTTCCGTTCGAGACCTCGTAGATTTTGAGTAGAAGAAGAGAGCGGTATGCCGCTCGAATTTTCTGTTAATACGTATGATGTAGTACAACAATGTGATACTTCCGAACTGTTCATATGTATCGTAGAAATGTATATAAACGCGTACCTCATCGTCGTTGTCGAACTCCTGCCAATGGAACTTGCCGTACGACGGATGATCAAAAGGAGTTACTGCGAGATATACCTGCAAAAAAATAGTTAATTAAATGGTAAAATATTGTGCCAGTGAGCCATATCTTATATAGCGTAAAACGTATATACCGCGTGGGGAAGTAATTTTTGCACAAATTGCAAGACCGATGTCTCGGGTACCGTTTCGCGTACGACATGATAGATTATTTGTATAAACAGAGTCTAGAGATTGTTAAAAAGCAAAATACTAAAAGAAAATCACTGATATGCCAAACCTAGGAGGTATCAAACCGAATCCGCCCAAACACGTGAGGAAAGTTTGGCACAGCAATGTTTTTACCCTTTTTTAAAACAAATTTCCAGGTTTTCGGAAAAAGCCAATTTATTCAAAGGCGTTGAAAAATTTTCATTAAAAAAAGGCCCACCAAATAGAAATTGAAAATTTCTTAGTTTGGGTCATCTTTTTGTTCCCAAAATTGTTCCTTACAGAGAGTTTTAGCTGTTCTGAATTACAAAAGTAACGAAAACGGCATATCGTGGTATTGGCCCTGTGCAGCTGCCTTGGACTAATTTCGCGCAAAAATGACTTCCGCACCCGGTAGAGCATATAACTTTCAATATACTCACATATTCTCCGTCGGTCATGTTGTTGTCGGTGGCGCTTATCTATACAAGGTTCGTAATTTACGTAGTTGCATTTGTACGTATTGCTTAAAGGTTTGCATTGCATTTGAGGAATAGATTTGACCTCGGACTGCGTGAAACTTACGAAAAAGTTGCGAAGTGATCGAGCTCCGCCGCAGTAAATAACTACTGCAATGATTTTATGGAATACCCACTTTATTGCTTATCCTTCTTGGTTACAGCTTTACGACACGCGCGACACTTCTTACCACGGCAGCTTTCTCGAATTACGGCAAGTAATTCTCTACTGATGGGATCCTCCAGGCTAGCAAAGTCTCGGGCTAAGACTTTGAATCCATCCGCCTGCAGACGCCGCTGAATTTGGCCGGCAATGTTCCTGCTCTGGTTGATATTAATGGAGTATGGGTCGACAATGACGGCCAGTGAGGACCATTGGTACCGCTGCAGCAGCTGTTTGAATAGATTGCCGTAATCCAGGGAAATGGCGCTGGTGGTGACCCACGTGGGAGTTTGGCTCTTCCTTCGAATTGTGGCGTCCACGCTGGCCCTGAATGCAGTTTGACAGTTGTATCAGCGCAGCACAAAAATATGAATGCTACAGCTGCTTTACCCCTCCCTTGTAGTTTGTGGGACTCAACAGCACTCCGGCTCTTTTACCCCTTCCTGGGGCCCAATAGAATCCTGGTTATTTTACCCCTCCTATGCTGTCCGTTCGTCCGTTTGTCCGTCCGTCGGTCTGTCCTTCGTCTGTCTTTTGGTCGTCCGTCTGTCCGTTGTTCGCTCATTCGCTATTTATTCAGCCTTTGCTCGTTGTTCTACCATCTGTCCAATAACGGACGGACGATCTACGGATGGACAAAGAACGGAAAGACGGACAACGGACGGATGGAAAACGAACGGACTGACGGACGGACGGACTACATGGCAAGGGTTAAATAGCAAGTGCGCAATTGGGGCCCCTGGTGATGTTTACAGGGAGGGGTAAAATAACCAGACTTGTATTGAGCCCTTGGGAGCGGCAAAATAGCTGGAGTACTATTGGGCCCCTGTCAATGAATTCAGAGAGGAGTCAAATAGCCGGGGTACTATCGGGCCTCAAAAAGGGAGTAACCTAGCTACTCCGAAATAAGAGTATGTTAAGCTTACGTGGTGATGTATAAGACGTTCCAAGCGTTGGCCAGCTGGTTCGCGTATTCGGCCTCTTGGCAACCTACAGTACAACGCAGCGCGTTCGTGAGAGAGTGGCCGCTTAATGCAGACACATTGCACACGGGAAATATTGAATGCATCAATTAATATTTTTATAGGTTAATGTTTAAATTATTCTTATACAATGCAGGATCCAACTGAAGGGTTACCTTAACCGGAATTGTATTTGTTACCCTGACTGGTTCTTTATTCGTTCATTCTTGAAATTTTGTCTGTTCCAAGTCAAAAGACATTTCCAGGCATTGGGGAAGGAAAGGCAAATAAAACCAAACCGGAAACGAGCCACCGTCATAATATTAACATCTTCACCAGAAGTGGAATTACTTTGATAATGTGGGTCTTCAAACTCATCGCATCGACCGTTTACTATGTATTGCACAATTACTCACGCCGCCATCCCGCATGTATTCTTTTAACGACAACAGAGTAAGAGCGCTTTTATGACCACTTGAGCACAAACACCAAATGGAAATGTTCTCCAACTGAAAGTTGTCGCAGTCGTGTACCATTCGTCTAATATTAGGTGAAGGTACACGGCTAAAACAAGTTTTAGTGAGGTAACATTTGCTCCCAAAATTTTGGGAGACAATTTCACACACATGAGTGCAAACACGACACAAATTCATTCTTTTGGAGAAGAGGCTCAACCATTGAATAGATGAACTGATTTGATTCTAGGCTTATTTGATTAGCTCTTCAACATTATGAAAGAGTCCTGACAATTTTTGATCCAGACTTGCGTTCCAAAACTATATAATAAGCACCAAGGACTAGCAGAAAAAAAATTCAATTGGTTTTCAAATTTAAAAAACAAGTTATTTTCGTTTCGCAATTTTAAAACCATTTTAAGCGGAAGCTAATTATCCGAATCTTTTTTATTTCAACGAAAGTCAAATGCATTGTATATCAAGATTTTTGTGTTTCATTTTTTTGAACGGATTGACCGCTTCACAACGAACGCTTTTCATTCAAAAATTAAAACATGTCGACGCGCTGTTCCTACACCTAAACTTAAGAATCGTCCGGTTACATTATTCACATCACGCATTCTGCTGCTGTCCTAGAATAGAACAGAGGCCCGGTCGTGTTAACAAGCATACAAAGCGCCCCAATAACTTTAAAGTTGACGGCCACACTTCGAACTCACCACCGCCTAGCAGGATAATTGGTATTGCTCGGGGACGACGGTCGAGGTAGTACCACTTGGCCAGCAGATCCTGGATGACCTCCCGCTGCTTCGCACACGTGACAATAGCCGGATCCACCAGCCATCGATGGGTGATGTTGAACTGCGGACATGACCGCCGCAGTGCCGCCAGTCCAGTGGTCACTGCAGGCAGCAGGTAGTTGGCTGAGGTCAGCGTGTCCAATCCGTAAAAGGACGGTGTGACAATTTCAATATCAACAGGGTCGACAGCATCGCTTTTATTAGATCCAACATCGTAACATAAAAATATCCAGATATAAACCCATAATTCAAGAAGCATTATTGTACCGTTTTTGTCGGAATCTTTAACTAAAACTCGTACGCCTCCGATCATATCATCCGATCATACTGCTGTAAATCTGGCATCTGATCATGAGCGAGCAACCATACAAGAGTAAGGCACAAGCCTTCGGTCTTAATTGAAATAACTCGATTGTCACTGAGGGGACTTATATTAACCCTTGAAACCTGTTCGGAAGTTGCACCCGCTATCTCGCCGGGACTCTTCGCAGGAGACCCACCATCACTTAACCTCCATTTAAATGACTCACGCTAGGCCCGTGCACCGTCGAGTCGAATCTGTTGGGACCTGGATCAGTTTAAATTAAAAATACAAGTGCTTTCCGGTAATCAAAAAAGGCATCTCTTGGGTCTTGTTGACAAAACTATCACTCACACGCTAAATATATCAAAAGCAGACAACTTCAATAGCGTGGGTGGACTGATCGTACCCAGACAAGTAGTACCCAGACAATTCGTACCTTTCAATTAGTAACCAGACATATTGTAATCACAGACATTTCGTATTAGTTGACAAAACGTACCAAGATAATTCAAACTTAAACATTTCGTGCATGGGTACATTTAATACGTGATGGCATCTGGAAATTCCGACCGTCAGAAACGATGCTCTCAATTCTGACAGCATGGTGTCAATACGAACGCCTCCAATATTTCCCTTTTCTTAATGCTCGCGGCCCAGCGAAGCGATGCCAGGAACCTCGTGCGCAAAGCACATGAAAATAGCCTTGTCTACTGATATGCTTTCAGACACACTTGGCTGAATAATTTAGTGTGCATAATCTTTACTGGACTCCCGGCAAGATCCTGATTCAAGGTACGTTTAAAAATTAATATTATCTGGGGCCTATTGTCAGATTACTGGATTTGGATAGGCCTGCTTCGTCTTGAAAATAAAATGCCAAATATCTGTATGCGGATAGTCTGTATACGAATTGCCTGGGTACGAAATGTCGGGGGCGCCCTTTCGTTCTAACCACGAAAGGAATGAGAGGCAGAAGTCGTGTGAGGGTCTGTTCCGTGTTTACGCTCGGTAAATAAGCTCGGCTAGCCTGGTGTGTGTTTGGTGTTGCTGTGCGTGTACAGGCAAATTCGTAAAACACGTGTCAAATAAGGATGCCATCTAGGCAATTAACTCGTGCGTATTCCTTTGCCATGCTATTTGTGAGCTATATGCGCGATACGATTATAAATGACAGATGCATACACTTTAATAGAGCTGACTCATTCGAATTTCTGGGCAGTGCGTACGACGGATGATCCATTTTTTTCAGACCCCAATCTGCAAATAAGATGGGCATCTTAGAAAAAAAACAAAAAGGGAAAGCAAAGAGTGAAAAGGTGAAAAGAATAAAACTATTGCTAAATTGCTTGTGGTCCCCAAACCCCAAACCATGTGTAATGCAACATGGAATTGGGGTATTTGGTCACACACATATACTGTACCTGTACCACACTGGTACTGTATATACCTGCACCCAAGGCAGAGTCAAGCCTCAAACCCCGGTTCAGCTGCAACTGTTTCCGACTCAGTTGGAAAATATTTCGGTGGAGTGTATAGCAAGGTGTCGCTGATCGGAGAGTTGGGCCGACGGTCGCGGGTCTCCAGCAGTTTCACATACTTTTGGATAATAATTGTGAAGAACACCTGTTTTCACAAGTAAACAGCCATGTCATTGTGTACTCTAACGGTTGGACAAGATGGAATTGCCATTCACCATATTTTTTATCCCGTTTAAAAAAAATAATGTACAAATATATCTCCGTGTGATGCAAAAAGTCCCTCTAGTGACTGGTTTTGAAATTGTAGTTAATTGTCACAGAGGCTCGTTTAGGGTCCTTATATATTATTATAAGTCGGAACCAGTAAGCCCCTTCATGAGAGAGCCTGGAGTGGACAAGGGAGTAAAAACTAAAAACGATTGTTCAAAATTGAACCGAAATTCGACCTATTGTTCCTGAGCATTTTAAAACCTGTAGGGATGTGGGGATCTGATTTCACGGGCCCTCCTAGGATTTCAAAAAATGTTAAAAACCTCAGTTTTTCGACCAAATTTGAGATGTGTTGAAGTTTGATACAAACTCCTGATTAATAACGAGAGTGCGGTCGTCAACGTTTGCCATCAATCAACAAAATGTATCAAAAAAGTTTTGATGAATAATTTTGAACAAGTGATCAGCCGGAACAATTTTCGCTGATCGAATTTGGCTGATCTGTAAGGCAACCAGGTTGTCAACAATCGAAAAATGCGAATAGACCAATCACAGGCCTTGGTTCTGATGCGCACGGCTCAACATTTCGCTTGCACTTTGATACCTTTTTTGATACCCTTTTTTGACAGACTTTTTTGACACATTTTATTGACGACCGTATTGTCTCTAATAATAATACTGTCGCTAATAACTGCAAATTGAATGTTAAAAACTTTAAAAAATGGTACAAATTTAATGAAAAGACTAATTTGAATTTCTTGAAAATGTTTGAAATCCCAGGGGGCCCTTGGAAATCAGACCCATGAACCCCCCCCCACAAGTTTCTAAATGATCGGGAACAACAGGCCGAATTCTGCCTTCAATTTTGAAAAAAAGCTTTTTGGCCGTTTGAGCATCCCCTGGTTCTACCATGAGGGGTCCTGGTTCCGGCTTGTAAAGACCTTAAACGAGTCCTTGCATTGTCATAATATGTTAACTTAATTCCAAAAACATTATGCCGATCGGTTGAATTATGTCGGTTTTTCTTGGAAAAATAACTTATCGACAGCGGGACCACAAACACGCCGTACCTCGAAAGTGCATTTTATGATGAAGATTACAAATGATGCTGCAGATAATGGGAACCCCATTCTAACCCGTAGAGCCCCAACCACCATGACGAGGACAGGCGCGATAATGCAGAAGAGTTTCAACACCGTTATGGAAAACCACACCGTTAACAGTCTCTTTTGCTCCTGCAGAAATTGTGGGAAATGTGCCATTACGCCCATGTACAAGTACTAGACGGTTAAGCGTTTGGAAATCCACGCAACTGTTCGCACTCCATGCGCCAGGAGGCACGCCAGGCCGGTTTCGAATGCTCCAAATGTAACAGCAAAATTCGGAATCACTGGGATGCCGAATATTTCGGTCATTGTGTAATACGTGGCAAACAGGAGCATAGTAACGTCAAACCCCTATATGCAAGGATGTGTAAAGACAGAGATTAGTGTTGATATAAGCGCATTGCTTGAAGAAAGGTCTAGATTTGTCGGTGGGGTTGCTCTTCATCCCGTTGGCCAGGCCAGACTCAAAAATAAATATAACTGGATAAATGACAAGATAGAACCGGGGGGGGGGGTAAGTGATTCTTTGTTCAAACCTCCACAATGTGATTTATTGAGTTAATTATAAGGTATTTTCAGCATTTTGGGTAACCTAACAGACACGGTTGAAGAAACATCAAAAATTTTAAAATCTTGCGGCGTAACTGTATCGCGGAAAATATTCAAAAGTCGGTGCTATCATCGAATAAAATAACATCATTTCTCCGAATGAGCAAAAATATGTGTTTACTACGGCACAGCGAAAGTTTTGAGCATTTCAATGTTAGATGAATGTCTATAAAAACAAGGGAACTAAATCTTTTGAATCAGCCGAATAATCGCCTTAACAATACCGTACGGAATTTCGAATGCCCTCAAAACTGTACCGTAATGTACTTCAACCAAAGTCATATATTCTTACCACGGATAAAACGGCGGCTGCAACGGCCGGAGTTTTTGGTGTACAGGAACAACAACGACGCATTTTTTAGCTTTGGAGGAAGTCACAGATGGTATATTGTTTCCAGGATAACAAAAGTGACTGCAGACGATTCCTTTGTGATGCTTCTCCCGCTCCGGAAATACCCTCGCAATAGACCGCTGCTTCAGGTACGCTTTAAACAAATTATTATACTGATTCTCAGCACTGTAAAATTCTCAGCAGGTCAACAGGGAAGCGAATATGGCCTTCTTGATCTAGATTTGTTTTGTCCTTTGGATGGTGCACAGGGGCTCGTTTAGGATCCCTACAAGTCAGAATCAAGACCCCTTATGGTAGGGCCAGAGGGTGGGCAAGGGGACTAAATAATGTTTTTCAAAATTGAATGCAAAATTCAGAATTTTATTCCTGGTCATTTTGGAACTTAAGAGGGTGTAGGGGTCTTATTTCCAAAGGCCCTCCTGGGATTGCAGAATATTTTCAAAAACTTTATTTTTGTATCAAATTTGTGATTTTTTGGGGTCCAAAATACGTTCCCTAGTAATAACTGCAAGCGGGAGGGTAAAAACATTTAAGAATAGTCCAAAATTGATAGATGAACTGTAGTTTTTTAAAACCTTTTAAAATTCCTTGGGTCCTTAGAAATCAGACCCCCACACGCCCCAAGTTTCAAAATGACCAGAGACAAAAGGCTGAATTTCGGGTTGAATTTAGAAGAAATAAATTTTACCCCTTTGCCCACCCCCAGGTCCTCTCATGAGGGGTCCTGGTTCCGACTTCTACTGACCCTAAACGAGCCCGTGGCGGTGTATCAAGATTTTGCGCTAACCTGTGTGTCCGGGTATGTCTTCCGGCATTCTGTCTGAACCTTGGAATATTTGGCTCGATACGGTAAACATACACCAGGCATGCACTGGTTCGGGCCGGGGTGTGGTACCTGTAGTTTTTGATCTACCTTTGTTTGTACACATACTCAGACAACCGAGCCGCCGAGGGAAAGTGTATTATCTTATCCGTTTATATCCGCGACGGTAGATGGTAAAAGACAAACACTTTGCTAACGACGGGGTCCATTTTAGTCAAGGCATGACTTCGCCTTACTGGAAGTGCGCCCGTGCAGATAGTACCCGTACAGTATTGCACGGACGGCCTTGAAAAGTTGTCTGGCTGCCATTTTATAGCGAACCCGTTTTGTATTACGCTGTTTTCCTGAGCGCATTTCTTTGTTTACGCTCTAGTGTACGGTATATAAAAATGAATGAAAGATACTCTCAGTGTACCTGACAAGGGAATGCTGGCTACTTGTCGCCTATTCTGAAACAGTTTGAAGGTATCATTTGAAAGGTACGAATTTTCCCTATCGATGGGTGCCAAAAGCTAGGGCTCAGCAGTTGAGTCCGGTGATCAATTTTCAATCTTCGCAAGCTCCCCCTACCCATGTCAATATATGTGGAAATTGAAACATTGGTTGATTGAACGTTTGCAGTCGATAACCAACCGCAATGAAGTTTCGGCTGTGTCAACCGCAAAAATCGTTCAATCAAGCAGAGGTTTTTCATTGACATCAAATGGAGAGGAGGAGCTTGCTAAGTTTGCATCATGTGTTTCCGATTCAAATGCTGAGCTCTAACTTTTAGTATCAGTCGACAGGGTAAATTCGTGGCTTTTGAGTGATACATTCAAAGTGCTTCAGAAAAGCAACAAGTAGCGAGCATTTCCTTGTGACAGTAATCCACACTTTAGTGGTACGCGACTTGGATTACGAAGACAGATTGATTTTTGTGTGATTTATGTGGTCTGAGCTAGGGCATCTAAATTGACAACCAGTGTGAGCGTTGACCCTGCCGTTTCACCTTGATGTTCATAATGTCGATCGAGCATTAGTACCGTACTTAATCGTGATATAAAGCGATGTGGGTATGCATGTACATGGATGGTGGTGGCTGCTGCTGACTTCTTCGCACATGTTCTATCTGTAGTTACGCGGTGAGCAGGGAACCCATGTAACATTAATTAACTAAAATGGTTCCATTAGACAATTATAGTAAACACGATCATGTAGTACCGGTGGGTAGTTTTGCATAGTAGTTTGTCGTAATCCATGTTCGTTGTGACGTCGACTGCTCTTATGCTGTATTTCGACATTCAGCTGTTCCACAGTACAGTGTACATGTTAATAATGAAAGGAAAAGCAAACAGTCGCACTCTCGCTCACCCAATACACTAATTTCTTCATACAAACAATGGCATTCGCCTGCTTTCTCCCGCTGGTGGTATCAGTAATAGTATATGTCGGTAAGTTAACTCGATGATAAAACCTCAACTCTGATCTTGTGCTGCATCACTCTAAAAATAGTACCTAACCATTGGTCAGACAGATGCTATTGTTTTTTTGTGAATAGGCATAGCAGCAGGCACCACCGAGACTGCACCTGATACCTCCAGGGGCTTAAACGAACGAGACTACAGCAATTCTTACGGTGATGGGGGAGGAGGAGGAGGAGGCTACGATAATTCCAATGGTGGCAGGAGAAGAGGCTACGGCCGCAGACGATTTAGCCTGTTCAACTGGGAATTTCCCGACCTGTCAGCGTTTGTCAACGTGCTAAGTATGAGTAGTGTCTTTTTTATGAATTGTGGCCCGCTGTCATGGGAGCACGCAAATCAGTTTAACATGTATACCGAATACTGTCCGTGCAGGTGAGAACGGTGATGATTCGTACAGCAGCAACGAAGACAGCTCCTATGGGTCAAACAATAACGGTGCCTACGGAAATCAAGGCAACAGCTATAGCAGTGGCAACAACGATGGTGAGTACACGACCAGACAAGGTTCCACATCCAGCCGAGCTTCCAGTACCACGCCCCAAAGTTACTACAATACTGCCGGTCAATCCTATTCAACACAAAGCACGAATCGCACCAGTCCTTCTCCCACTCGGACGACGGTTGCTACCCCTGGAACCCCCGGAACGCCTGGAACTCCGGTGACCCAGTTACCCATACCTGCTGCGTGTGGAACTGTTGGTGTCGGTTCCAACACCGATTTCTTCGATTCAAACAGAATTTTATCCCTTGCTGCCAGGACGAATAAGTCAATTACAATGCATCACAAAGGTAAGCATCATCGTAACGCACCATACAGCTGATTTTGAGCTTCATTGCGGCTAACAACAAATTCATTATATATTTTGTGAGTCGATCAATTTTAAAGCAGTTTTCTATCCTTTGGCCGTTCGCCGTTGTTCAGCGAAGAATCTTTTAAATAGCCAAAAAACCTAGTAACACATTTAATTAAAAGACCTCACGCACTAAACCTAAATTTGTGGAGAGCCCAGGGGCGAACAAAGAGACTTAGTGGAAAGTTCAATGGTTCCAATCCGCAATACCCGGAAACTTTATTATCCGTTGCTTTGTTCAGAGAAACTTTTGTTCAGTATAAGAGTTTTGCTGAATGTATGCTTCAATCTCGCAGGCAAAGATCAATAACAGTAAAAGTTTCTTCACCCTATGGGTGATCATTGGAAGTTTTTTTGAACTACCACTTCAGACATTTCACTGTGCTTCGGGGTAATCATCGGGGATTAATACGCAAACTAATTTACCGACCATGAATGTTAGAAATAAAAATGACTCAAAATAATGACACCTATATATTTGCTTATCATATGAACCAAATACTGTACGCGAACGCAGAATGTAAGCTTTATGTCCTGTACAGGCGGTATTATTGTTCCTACCATCATCGGGGGAACGAACGCAAAAGTGAATCAAATGTGCTGGCAGGTAATTTTTCGTAAAGCGTCGACTGTCACACGCAGAGGCTGGTCCTAGGATCCTTACAAGTTGGAATCAGGACCCCGCATAGTAGGGCCTAGGGGGTGGACAAAGGAGCAAATAGCAGTATTCAAAATTAACACCGAAATTCGGCATATTGTTCCTTATCATCTTGAAACTTATGAGAGTTTGGGGGTCGGATTGAGCCTGAGCTTCAAAACATTTTTAGAAACTTTGATTTTTCGGTCAAATTTAAGATCTGTTGGGGCCCAATATAAGCTCTTTATTAATATCTGCAAATGGAGTTAAAAAACTTTCAGTGATGGTCCAAAATTTATGAAAACACTTAGGAAATCCGACCCTCACACCCCCCCCCCACAAGTTTCAAACGATCCGGAACAATAGGCCAAATTTTGGGTAAAATTTTGGCAAGAATGCTTTTATTGCCCCTTTGCCCACCCCAAGTCCTACCATGAGGGTCGTGGTTCCAACTTGTTAAGACCCTAAACGAGCCCCTGGTCACACGGACAAGATTGAAGCTTCCTTTGCGGTTCTAGGTACTCGTGGTAGCGAGGACTGTTCTGCCCGATAATAAGGGCGTGACAATCAGTTTGTGTGGTGGCTCCATCATCGGCAGTCGGACCATCCTCACCGCCGCTCACTGTGTCTTCAACGCCGACCTCACCGTCCGGACGGCCAACAACCTTGCCGTACGCATCGGCGCGATGGACAACAAGCTTGGGAACCCCGTAGGCTGTGAGGAGGACTTCCGAGTGGCCAAGGTGATTCCCCACAGTTTGTACGTCGCGTCCGCCCCCAATGCCACCATGTTTAGCTCGAACAACGACGTGGCCCTGTTGACGCTGGCTCGTGACATTGACTTTGTCAAGAGTCGCTGCGCCTGTCGATTATGTCTGGAAGATCGGGTTCCTGATGTGAATGCCCAATGCATCGCCAGTGGGGTGGGCAATCAACAGGTGGACCAACCGGTCGACGCCAGTAAGTAGTATCTGCACGGTTCAACACTAAAGTTGACCGATGTGATATTAGGTCTGCGTAACGGCAGTCACCAGCAACATGTCGGCAATGGCTTCCGTTAGGCACACATCTGACGCCAACATAGATGCAGGAGTCGTATGGCGACTTACAGTGTAGCACCTATCGTTCGTATCTAAATGTCTGAGTGTGATAGCAAACCAGATATGTTTACGGGATGAAATACTACTGGTGGGAATGAGATTACGACGTTAGAGATTCAACCTGGAGGGTTCGCTGTTAGGGGATCAGACTGACTTTAGGGAATCCACACTAAAGCGGGACACTGCTCGAAGTGACAGTCGTGTCCCAATTGGTTAGGGCGAGGTGATACTAACGGTAAGCCGTATGGGTATGTATTGGATGGGACGCCGGACCTTGCGACCCAACAGTCACACCGATTAACTAGAAAACTGTAGTCGGATGACTTGATGTGGCGGCAGGCGGTTAAACGGTGGGATGACCATGAGGTTGGAAAGACGAATAACAGACAGAGTAATAGCCTACGAGGTGCAAGTTTTACGGGTAGATGGAAGGTAGACATCCGACGGGAATCTGAAGACCAATGGATCGAGGACCAATCATGTCCAGTAATTATCCCGAGAACTCACCCTATCACTTGTCTCTCGTGCCGCTTATCCGCCTTCCGGTTCCGTCTTTAGCTTTCTCTGGTTGTGTGACCGTTCAACGTCTAACCTTCCGTATTTGTTAGACATACACATTTTGTTAAAAGCTCCAATCCGGTTTCGCATGCTTTCTGTGATAAACCGTCACCTTATCAAACGCTCCGTCTCGTTGTGTTTCAAGTGTAGCCGCTTAGTCACCCTAACACCCCGTCAATCCGTCCGTCATAAATCATCTGTTTCGATTGTGCTATATTACTAGCCTTTCTTACTGGAACAAAAAATGTCTAAAACTCCCTGGCTTTTGATCTGTAGGTATCGATGTGGTCTTGCAGTACGCAGTGCTGGACGTGAAAAGCCAGACCTCGGACGACTGCACCGGTACCATCAGCGCCCTTGACAACCCGAACTTATTTGTTTGCGCCGGCGGTGCCGCTCGTGGCACCGCAACCTGCCAAGGAGACTCGGGGGGACCGTTGGCGTGTCTGGATGCAGGGGGGAAGTTTTACTCGGCCGGTGTGACGTCTTACGGGACGAACGGCTGTCCAAAGAACCAGCCCGCCCATTTCGCCAAAACACAGGCATATTTGGCGTGGATCCGAATCAATGCAGACCCAACCGACGCTTTAAGTTTTGTGTAAAATTACACATACAACGACGAATGTAAACTGGAGGTTAATGTTATTTATTTTTCTTGCTGTTTTCTTAACGGTTATCCGCACGTTCTGCGCCTGTATCACCATATACTTGACGCGCTGTGCGTCACAGTTACATTTCTTGACGGTTGAGTTATGTAGTACCATGGGTATGAAGTAGGATACAGGGACTCGTTTAGGATCTTTACCAGTTCGAACCAGGAACCCTCATAAAAGGGCCAGAAAGTGGGCAAAGGGGCAAAATAGATTTTTTTCAAAACTAAACCCATAATTTGGCCGTTTGTTCTTGATCATCCTGAAACTTAAGGGATCTGATTTTTAAAGTCCCCCTTGAATTTCAATTTTTTTTCAAAAACCTCAGTTTTCCCATCAAATTTGGACCATTCTAGAATGTTTTTAACCTTTTATTTTCAGTTATTACTAGAATGAGTACCTTGGATTCCAACAAATCACAAATTTGATGGAAAAACTGAAGTTTGTAAAAATGCTTTAAAATCCCAAGAGGTCTTTGAAAGTCAGATCCCTATACCAACACAAGTTTCAAAATGGTCAGAAACAAAAGGCTGAATTTTGGATTCAATTTCAAACAAGTGCATTTGGCCCCTTTGTTCACCCCTGGCCCTAGGATGAGGGGTCCGGCTTCCGACTTGTAAGGACCCTAAACAAGCCACGGGTGATATATATGGGGGATTTTGTAAGAGGCATGATCACCAAACAGACCAATTAGCTTCCATCTTCTGCTGCTAAATATTGCTGGTTAAAGAGTAGACAGAGTGAATCACACCCCCACGTCTAGGTCCTCTGAACGATCGTTGACTGGGTCGAGTATGTAAAAACAACAATATTATTACTCATATATTATATTACTCATACTCTCGGCTGGGTGACTACTTCAAAAAGTGTTGCTCATCCTGGCAGAAGAGGATAGTAAAACAAAAAGACAGCGAAGTCCTCTTAAATACTGCCAGTTCCACTTTCTCATATTTGACAAATTTATTTGTTTGTATTTTCCGCCTGCTCTTGGCAAGCCTTTTTACCTTTTAGTCGGAACCCATTGACTGCAATAAGAAGCTTCAATCATGTCGTAAGTCCACGCTTGTATTAGTTAAAATTTTTTAGTCGTATCAATTTTTGGTCACAAATGGATTTTCAATTGCGATTGTCATGATTCGTATTACTTGTTTTCATGAGGGAGGAAAAAAACATCATTTATATTATCGTTCAACAAAGAAGCAAAGTCACATTTAGCGATATCATGTTAAAAGTTTAATAAAATATTTATTTGAATTTTCGGGCTTATTAAAATAAAATGCTAGAAATAATACTGGACTATGCAGTAGTCTCTTGTTAATACCATTTTTATTCATTTGACATTTTAATTATTATGAAATATTGTTGATTGAAATCCTTAGAGATAAGCAATATGACATAGAAAATATCATATTGCAAAAATCCTACCTTCAGTGGCGTAGGGAAGTCGCCCAGTATTAAATATCTATTTTAATTTCTGCCCTTATTAGATTAGTACAATGCGAAGCATTATGTTAAAATTTGACTGTTATCTCTCTTTAAAAGTTTTTCATCAATTTTACATTTTAATAATATTGCATAATAATATTAATTAAAACCACTCCACATGTACGTTAAAATATAAAAATATCACCAACATGTGATATTTAATAAATGCTAATTTCAGTGCCGTACGAAAGTCCCCCAATATGACTCAGAAACCGACAACGAAGGAAGCCGCGGACGGCAAAAGCCTGCTGATTGAGCTACGCGCCACTTCCCACTCGGAGCCGCAGATCGCCTGGTTAGTCAACGGCGCTCAAGTGCAGGACGGCGGACGCTACAAGCTCGTCTTCAAGAAGGAGCAGGGAGACGCCTACTACGCCAGCCTCAACGTCAGCGACACCCAAAAGGGCGCCACGGCCACAAAGTATGAGGTCAAGCTGCGCAATGACGCGGGCGAGAGCTCCGCCTGGATCCAGTCGTTCTTGGGTTAAACAGTTCTTTCCTTTCCTACTCGCGCATATTTTTTTCTTGATTCATATGTGTTGACGACTGAAACCACTCACTCAACACGAACTTCTTCTTTTTCTCAGTGTTCCTTTTTAATTTTTTAATTACCGCGGGTTGTCTTGAATCACGGCTTGCAAGCCGAATATATGTTTTGATGAGTCATCCCTTGCTGGTTTACGAAGACAACATCTCTGTCTGTTAAAAATGATTGAGACACTCTGCTGCTGTTTTTCGTTGAGTATATATGGTCAGACATTGGATCCTCTATCGCGGACGCGAGAGCCGCAGGGTGTCTGCGTGGAAAATGTTGTGTTGCGTTTTCTATTTATATAAAAGCAGCAACTGCATCTTCCCGCATTTTTGAACGTGCAAATTGAGCCATTTATTTGTGGGTGGCATTCCTCTGTGTTTGGTATATTCTGAGAGCGAGCCCAGTATGATTTTTATTTTTGTTTTACGTGAACGGTCGCTAAGTCCATCCACTTCCGAGAGTCCACAGGCAAATGCGAAAACAATCCCTTGAAATAAAGGCTACACTCGAGCAGGTTTTCATTAAAAAACTGCAGACTAAACAAATCTAGATGGAGACTTGAAACAAAAATAAACAGTAAAAAAAGAAAGAAAATACGCGCATCCTTATGGTATTACTCAGCTCACCAGGGTTGTTCACAGCAGTATATCGTGTAGTAGTATCATACATCCGGCGATAAATGTCCTTGATGTCGGTCGTCTGTACCACGTCGGAAGCACAGTGTGCAAATTGAACCGACACATTTTCATACCTCCACAATAATTACCAGCCGTTCAAATGAAAATGGTGCGGTGTGATGCTTTAGTTAATAATACCGAAACATGCTGAAGGTCCACAAGGACACACTATGACAGACTCACGCTTCGGGCTTCCTTGACCATCTACGACCGCACAATATTTCCGAGTTCAATCCCATGCACCACTCTTCTGATAAAACTTTCTCTGTAGCTAGTGTCTCCCTAATGAAGACGAAACTAGCCGAATTAAAAAGTTACGGCCATCTACCTCATGACGGTGGTTGTGACGGACCTCACTCTTCTGTAAGCTCTTTGACATAGTAAACTTGAACTACGCTGAAGAGATGGTGAACTAAGTACACGAAGAATTTTAATAACTGTTGAAAAAATCACTAAAACTCTTCTCAGCTAAAAATGTAAGTGGAAAAGTAACGGCCAATTGACAAACAAACAAAGATGAAACTAGATACAAGGTACTGTACCGCCACGATTATAACGGTCAGTTAAGCTCCGCCTCCATCACACTCGCCTATCATAAGTTGGGCACTCAGTGAACACACACAGGCCGAGTGCGCTGCCCGGGTGCAAAAACTGAAC
>LRSR01013659.1:0-14571 GCA_001579985.1 Hypsibius dujardini
TATTATGACGGGCGCTTGATCGGTTGATTGGCGTGCCCTCAAATTCCATCTAAATATCCATATTATGACGGGCGCTTGATCGGTTGATTGGCGTGCCCTCAAATCCCATCTAAATATCCATATTATGACGGGCGCTTGATCGGTTGATTGGCGTGCCCTGAAATTCCATCTAAATGCCCATATTATGACGGGCGCTTGATCGGTTGATTGCCGTGCCCTCAAATTCCATCTAAATATCCATATTATGACGGGCGCTTGATCGGTTGATTGCCGTGCCCTCAAATTCCATCTAAATTGCTGATATTGCGTCCTCCTCCTCCAGTGTCCAATCATCTCATGGCAAAGTTACTGATCCAGAATTTGCAGTCCATTGTTCGTGTGAATAGAAGACTACTGCGGAGTGATGTCCAGCTGATCAGGAAAATAATGGAGATAGAAAAATTCGATGTGAGTCAAATCAAGCGAGCGCTGAAATTTGTTCTCTGTAGCGCGCCATATAGCGCTGCAGTTTTGTCTCGTGTGGCTCACCATGATATTTTGCCGCTTTTTTATTTTGGTTGGACAGGTCAGCATTTCGCTTGTCAATGACGAAGGTTAGAACTTAGAAGAGAGTCGCTTGACGTCGGTACATCTTTTTGATATTTCGATTTTACAGAAATTCAAAGACTGAACCACAACTACCGTAACGTGGACAAGCCGACTGATGTATTGTCTTTTTCTTTCCGAGACCATGACGACCCAACCTCTTCAGTCAGCCATAACGCCGTTTCAAGTAATGCAAACTTGTCGGACGAACATGAGAATGAAATTCAGGATCTCGGCGATCTTTATTTGGGAATGCCATACATACGTGCCCGCTGTTTAAAGACTGGCTTTAGGTTGACTGACGAACTTGCAGTAAGGAATGACTGTTTTGGCTATAGACATTGGACAAGACAGACAGGCATGCAGACAGTAGGCAGGTAGACAGACAGACAGGCAGACAGGCAAACAGACAGACAGACAGGCAGGCAGGCAGACAGGCAGGCAGGCAGACAGACAGACAGACAGATGGACAGACAGGCAGACAGACAGGCAGACAGGAAGACAGACAGGCAGACAGACAGACAGGAAAGCAGGGAGGCAGGGAGGCATTTGAACCACTATAAGTTTTTTAGCTGATGTACTTTTGCTCTGCAGGTTTTAACTGTACATGGCTTCTCCCACCTCCTGGGTTACGATCACGAAAAGTCCACGGAGGATTTCAAACGCATGTACTTGTTCGAGTTCAATATACTCAGGCAGTTTGATCGCATCACCCGTAGAAACACTATAGCCGTGAAGGAAAGCACACTTGATTGCTAGCAGCAAAATAAAAAGCGAGATCAGGTGTATATCTGTGCACTACGAATATATCGTAAAGCTTTTTTCGCAGTCATTACCCGGCGCGGCAGGGCGCCGCCCCGAGAACCATACGGTGTCACACCGGACTGGAATCCACATTTAGAATCACACGTTAAGAGGTCGGCCGCTTCCTCGGGACGTCGTTTGTTCCTAGTGTGCTGTACGGTTTTTCGGGTATTGAACCATTTGTCCCACACGCCATGCAGTTCCATGCGACACCGTACGGGTTTCGGGGGGCCCGCCCTCACATGATGCTCCGCTCCGTGCATTGTTCGCCGGCATAGCCGAACTGGCATTCACAGTAGCGGTGTTTCTCGCCACCGGCGAAAAATTCTTTGCAGGTTCCGTGGGGACTGCATCTCTGGATGTGCGATCTATCGCCGCAAACCGACCAGTGTCCTCTATGGTGATGAGGGTGTGGAATCTGAGGAGATGAGGACTCCGCCTGTCGGACGACTCGCTTGTGTTTCAAATCGACCAAGCCTATACAAGACAGATGAAAGATAATGACCTACTTGCCTGTTGCATTGATTCTTGTATTCCCAAACTCCTAAACGTTCTACCATCTAATCCTTATTGTCTCTCTTGCTGTCTGCCTGCCTGTCTGTTTGTCTGTCTGTCTATGTGCCTGTGTGCCTGTCTGTCTGTCTGTCTATCTATCTATCTGTCTGTCTGTCTGTCTGTCTGTCTGTCTGTCTGTTGTCTGTCTGTCTGTCTGTCTGTCTGTCTGTCTGTCTGTTTGCCTGTCTGTCTCAGTGATCCCACGCCCAAGCCGCCGCATTTGATTGTGGCAGCCAGTTGGTACTTGGTTCGCCTGTTCGATTGGCCAATCAAAGAAAGTGATCGGTTTCATGGGTTTTGGCAACTTCGCTTAGCGGTGATGACAATCATCCGTCAATGTATGTTTCCCCCCTCGAGTAGACAAGTATCTCTCCTTACCGTTTTCTGAATCGATTCCATTTGCTTCATCGCGTTGCACTGGTTGCGCAAAGGCCAAAGTACAGGCAATAGTAAACAGAATCAATTGAATGTATAGCGAATTAGCCTGCATATTGGCACAGCAAAAGATGAGTTCCAAATAGTAATAAAGAATGACGACCCGCCAGGCAGCAAGAAGTCCTTAATATTCGTTGCAGTGCCGGACGCGGGAATGCTCGTAATGCCGATTGGATTCACTTTAAATACGCAAAGTCGCAGCTCCAGCCGAAACAACACCGAAACTAGGGCAATATCGCACAATTCAGCCATATGAAGCTTCTCATCTTTGCAACTATAGAATATCTTATCTTCCTGTGCGTTTCATGCGCTCAGGCCACAATGGAGTTTAGTCATTGTCCCTCATGCGTCATGCGGTTGTGTGTGGACACCCAAGCGGCAGCGTGCATGTACCGCGGAACATCCGGGATTTGGCGGAAAAGATAGAGTTATTTCAGATATGCCGCAGTGAGGCAGAGATCGTCGCGGTAATTATGCAGCATTAAGCACGTAAATCCCCGTCACGAAAAACACCCTGGCGCCGGGGTCTCCGCTCGTTCCCGCTGCAGTGCTCAAATAAAATCGACAGATAAACTGCTCCCATTAAAATATATTTTGGAATGAAAAGAAGATGTGTCGCTGAGGCGCTGAATGGTCGTCAGACAGACTGATCCTTAATAACGGACGTCATGTGCGGACGAAATATGTAACCGGCGAACCCATTAGAACGCGGCGTTAAAAGACACAAGGTAAAATGTGTCTGTAATTAGTTTTGTTGAGGTTTTTTATTACACCTCGAGCCACTAAATGACACCGCCACACACACACACACACGGCCACACTCGCTCGTCGCGCACGCAGAAACCAGGCACGGACTGACGGCTGCGTTACGTGAATGCGCGCGGCTAATAATGTCGTCTATGTGGCAGAAGAATGCGCCCGAGAACCGAATTTTTGAAAGGTTATGTGGCCTGGTGTACTAATCGGATATCCGGCGCTCTCAATCTGGATCTGTATATATATGATATATATATATATATTTCTCGATGCATATATACCGTATGTAAAGACCGAGAGCAATAAAGTACCGTATGGCACGCGACATTGTAAATCAGCGAGAGAGAAAGGGACATCGCGAGAGTGAAAGGGGCATCGCGAGAGAGAGAGAGAGAGATCCTGGACCTCAGATCCGGATCCGGTCGTAAATTGGACCTCAAACAGCATGTAAAGAGCCCGCGCACACCGGCCACATTCTGACGCCTCGGCGACAAAATTGTCTAGACCCCCGTGATAAGCGTGGGTTGGCCCGTTATCGCGGCCCTCCTGTCCCGGTACGCATATATTTACCAATGTGCGGTTTACCACGCACGCACAACAATCACCAAATCACCCATGTCTCGCTCCGGGTTCATTTGCGTCAATGGCTGTTGTTCTATTTACATTTAGATTGTATTTATCCCTGGATATATGACACTAATAACCCGTGGCCGTGAAGTGCTTCGCAGACCCACCATCTTGCGCTGGACGAAAAGAAATGTGCCGGTATGCTCGTCAGCACACAGCCGAAGCGACGAGGTTGTAATACGGCCCCGCCAATTCTACTGAAATGGACAAGCGCTCACTATGGTAGACTCAATCCGCTTCCTGGGTGTCAAAATCGACCGACACCTACCGCAATCTCAAGGGACACGTTTTTGCCCTACCAGTTAATTTGATCCACCCCGGATCTTATCTGTTCATCATAGTTTGCTATTGTTTACCTACAATCAATCAATCAATCAACCAACTGATTCAATGTGTGCGTAAGAAATTCCGCTTAACCAATCAACCAATCAATCAATCGCTGTCAAATTGCTCTTAAATTTCAACCAATCACGACACAGTGAGTTCGATTGAACAATCAACCGATGACTGGAGGGGGTGGGGCTTAACTGTCCCTTGAGATCGGGAGATTACGGTAAGCTGAGCCAATCAGTGTGGGAACGTCCGAACGTCCAGTTCACAGGTCGCTCAACGTGATGCGACTCGAGCAGCGAAAGGGTAGAAATCAGTAGAGTCGACAACCGACTTCAGAGATCGGATGAACATCACTCTTGTGGAAAAGCGATGGAAAAGCGCAGGGCGTAACTTAATTGTACCGGAGGATCAACCCTGGCGATCATCCGATTCCGAGTTACCTGCAAATCCTGATCGTCTTCAGCACCATTGGGGAGGAGCCGAAGGACTGGCCACTTCCCCCCGAATTCAAACCGACTGTAGGCGAGGACAAGGCAGCAACTTCTTGTGTGTACAATTGAGAATCTCTCGTTGTCTGACTTGTGGAGCTGTGAATCTCTTGCCATCTTTAAGCAGAAGTAAAATAAGCAAAAGCATACCTAACTACCCCTCAAAAAGGGTTTGTCTGCTTTCGAATAGATACAAACACAGTAACCGGATCTTCGGGAATCGAGAAACTGATAAGACTTGCTACAGCAATAAATCAATCAACAGCAATCAACTGGGGAAAAGGTTGCACCAGATGGTCAGCCCTATATCCGGTCGTGTGACACGGTATACGGTACCCGGTACAATCGTATCGTGGTTGTAATGACAAAGTAAGGATCAAATTTTTTTGCCATCCATGTAACCATGTAACCATGTAACCCGGTACAATCATATCGTGGTTGTAATGACAAAGCAAGGATGGTACATATTTTGCCATCCATGTAACCACCGAACCATCAGTAATTATGACCATCCGTCGGATTACAATTACAGTAATCTGTAATTTCGTAATGTATTTTTCACACACCCTACTCGATGGGTAAAATCACAACCACTATAATTCATAATCAGCTGTTCAAAATTCAAAATCACACATTACGGTTACAGACTGTAATCCATTGTAATTTTGATTCATGCTCACGTTTGCCGATACTCTCCCGTAAAAGGTCTTCAAGACCGAAACATCTACTCGTCCAATTTGAAGGAGAACCATGGTTCCAAATATTTAGATATTTATTTGATATTAACCGACAGCAGTTTTCACCCGCCCAAACTAGCAGGCCAAATGTAGAAACTACAGTACAGACATAAACCGAATCGATTTGACGAAATTGACGAAAGTTTCATACACTCTAGAAGCTGACCTCCACCCATACCGACTTCGAATTTCACCTGGGTCTGCGGTAACGAAAGTTTCATACACTCTAGAAGCTGACCTCCACCCATGCCCACGCCTCTTAAGCCACCCATGTCGACTTCGAATTTCACTTGGGTCTGCGGTAAAGAAAGTTTCACACACTCTAGAAGCTGACCTCCACCTTGCCCACGCCTCTTAAGCCACCCATGCCGACTTCGAATTTCACTTGGGTCTGCGGTAACGAAAGTTTCACACACTCTAGAAGCTGACCTCCACCTTGCCCACGCCTCTTAAGCCACCCATGCCGACTTCAAATTTCACTTGGGTCTGCGGTAAATGCGGAGCGAACACAACCTTCATCCTCCGTTTGACCACCGCCAATCCCGTGTCAGGGTCTTCCATGCGTGTTTTATGCAGCATCACCCGTGTGGTCACGAAATTGGACCAGGAGAGTCCCAAGGCCGGTGCAGTGCGATCGACCCCGTCGCCGAGAGTATCACTCGATGCTGCGTCATCAATCATAGTCGTTGCCTATTACAATAGCAAAACACGAAATGGAATAAGCCACAATACGGCCGAACTTTGTTAGTAGTACGAGGTAAAGGCCGTTAACCAGGCCGCTTTTTGAAATCGTAACTTAACCAGGCCGGTTTTTTCAACGTTGATTTCCCGGCGCTGCAGTGCTGCCATGCCATAACAGATGGCTTGAAAACATTCAGAAAACATTCTCTGACCCATTTTAGTTCGTTCCTAAGCCTCTCGCTTCGAATTTGACTCCAAAAAGAGGAAGCGAAGAATCGCAATGGAGAAGTGTGCAAGTAGTCCGGTAGAGGCGCCACTTCGGTTCCATCTCCCTGGGTTGACTTCGCAAAAACGACTTATGCGCCACCTGTTGGCCTGCCGGCCTGGTTAAGTTACGATTTTTAAAAGCGGCCTGGTTAACGGCCTTTACCTCGTACCTGATTGGTGCAGATCAGTGCGACATTGTACTTGGCCTGAAGACGCCTCAAGATGACGGTCATCCGCTGAAGCCTCGCAGACCGCTCCATGCTGTTAACCTTCTCCTCCTCTTGGTATCGGAACACGCTGGCCATGGAGTCGACAATAACGAGCTTGATCGGTAAGCGGGTCAACAGGTCATGGACGCGTCCAGACAGGAAGTGCTCCACTTCATCCTGCAAAAAAGGAAGTGAACGAACAGGAAGCTACAGTACCACAAAGGGTGGAGAACCCTCAATGGCGAAACTTACAAGTGTAACGAGATTTTCGATAAAAATTCGATCCATCGACGGGGTCACTTCGCTCTTGGCAGCGGTCAGATTTCGCACCATTTCATCGGTCATTTGCCGGAGCCTTCGGATTGGAACCGTTTCGGTGCACAAATACAGCACTTCTGTAGAGAAAGACAGAAGTAAGCAACAACTGCACCTAGAAGTTCCATTCGTAAAAGGAACAGACGTTGGTAAACAGAAAACCAGTGATGTGTCGCGGTCAGGCGGTCGTGGAAGGAAGGAGTCGGGACCGGACACTGGTAATCCAGCTCGGCACTGCACAGACAGACACAACATTTCTTCTCAACGACAGTTGACAGTTACACACGTGGCCACAATTTTGGGTGGCTGACTTTAAGCCAAAAAGGGTGGTCCGAGTTTAAGCCGAATTAAGTCACCGCATACGCGCCCTTGACTACCTGTGACCATGCAGCCCTTCCTCAATTGATCGATTGATTGAATTTGTTTATTTTGGTGGAATTTAGAGCAGCTTCCTCAATCTCATTTTTCCGCTTGGGCCGGGCAGGAAATCAAAGATTTGGGAGAAAGCAATGGGAAGCACTAGCCAAGAGTGGCTCAAACTCAGACCACCCTGATGGCTCGAACTCTGCCACCCAAAATTGTGGCCATGTGTTTAAGTGAGCAGACAGTTAGCTGCTGTAGACAACACACAGAAAGGAAAAGGATCGAGCTGTCAGAAAATATTCAAAATAAAAGACAAATCGACAGAACAGTATAACAGAACGATGATGATTATACACGTGGCAAAAACCTTATGCTGACCGAATTAGGCACTTTGACTCGCGCCTGTGTACAACAGCCTACGTCGAACGAGTGTAATGGCTTAACTCGGTTAGAGTAAGGTTTTTGCCACGTGTGCAGACGGGAGACCTCCATACCTCCACCTAGTCCTCCAGACAGCACAGGCAGCTGAGCCCGCAGCGCAAGAAACAAACAGGTCTGTGTTTTGGCAGTGCCCGCCGCGCCAGCGAATTCGGTCAAGTGATCCACGACGATCCCTCCCCGGAACAGCTTATCCAGCAACGGACAGCCGAACGTCAAGCGAATCGTAGGCGCCGCTCGAGAACGGGCCACTGTCAAACCACAAACAAACCAATCGGTCATGGACGTTCACTGAATGATTAAGAATGTAACAATCTAACCACATGGTTGTTAGTTTAGAGTAGACTTACCACTGAAAAGATCCAGATTCGGGCTCCACCATTTTTTGGAAGTCTCCAGCAGCAGTCTCTCCACTTCCGGTCCCGTTAAAGAGGCATGCCGGAGTGCAATGGGCGAGACGTCCAGGAGTTCCCGGACCGATTTTAATTTCACTATACAGAGAAGAGATGTTAGGAACTAATCATCGACAAAGAAAGGTACAGCTGAATTCGAGAACTTCCGTCTCTATCAACGAATGCTACAAAACTGCTAGTCAAGAGCACGGTATGCACTCCATTCAATCAATCAACTGCTAGGTAACATACATCAGTACATCAAGTTATCAATCAAGCCAGTACAACAACAACAATCCATGAATCAATCAATCAAGCCAGTACAACAACAACAATCCATGAATCAATCAATCAGCTGACCGACTCACTCTTCAGCAGAATCGCAAGAATCCTCGGATGGATCTCCAGTTGATCAATTTTGGTCGGTCGTTCCGATTTTCTCTCCATATCTGCTAGAATCTCGTGCTTTTTTACAGCGCTCGGGCGCCGTCGAACGTCCGAACGATTGACCAACGGTGGCGATAACAGAACGACGTCATCTCCTCGATTGATTGGCTGATTGACCAACGGTGGCGATAACAGAACGACGTCATTTCCTCGATTGATTGGCTGATTGACCAACGGTGGCGATAACAGAACGACGTCATTTCCTCGATTGATTGGCTGATTGGCTCTTTCGAAATCCACTGGCGTCGGTCGTTGGGGCTCGGAAAACGACGATTCGTTTCCCATTGAAAATAAATAATTTTCCTCCAATTGATCTAATACATTCCCAGGATACAAGTCACTCAGACGGCTGGAGAGGAAAACATTGGCGTGAATAACTGCGCGAAGATCGCCCGAAAAGTCCTCTTCCTCAGCAATATCCTTCTCAATGTTCTCCATCTCCAAGGTTCTAGCTTGATCAATTACTACATTAAAACACGTTCAAAAACTACGGATACAATTTTCTGTTTCAGAAGGACAAGAGAAACGTGCTTGTCATCTGGGGCTGTCTGCCGGGCAAGGGCACGTACTCGTGTACTGGACTGAGTGTACTGGACTGAGTGTACTGGACTAAGTGTACTGGACTGAGTGTACTGGACTGAGTGTACTGGGCTGAGTGTACTGGACTGAGTGTACTGGGCTGAGTGTACTGGACTGGGTGTACTGTACTAGTACACCCAGTACAGTACATGTTTTAGTACGTGCCTCGGGCAAGTGGCAAGCCGCGAATCTGACTAAATCGGTAAAAAACACAACTTAATCAATTTAGATTACTGACAACTTTTGGTTTACAAACTGTTTGATTCGTAGCGAACCGAAAAAAATGTTCAAATCAAAGAATCAATCACCCGACCCACGAGACAGGCAACAGAATATCTGGCAATCAACTAATAGTGTGACCAGGATTTTGTTACACAGACTGCGTTATGAGATCGGTTTGGAATTGGGTTCGTTTTATTCTTTACCGATATTTTACCGAGCAACACAGCGACGTAGAATAAACGAGTGAAAAAAAAGGTAGTCTGTTTAAAGGCACCGTGCTAAGGTAACTAGCCAATTGGTAAAATTCCTCTTACCATAGAAATGCATTTTAACTCGCTTTCTTGTAGAACGCGCCAAAAGCATTTAAAAAAGAGGTATGCTTATTCGACACATTGCGAGCGACGACGACGTCGAGAAGGTGTTTTGTTTTGTTTTGCAATTTAATGCTCAGTACTCTGTAAAATTTCCTTTACAATAAGCTCATTTTTCTGGGTCAATCAAATCATTCCGTGGATTTTTTTAGAAAGGCGTTCGGTAAAGTTGATCGGGGTTTATTTTATTTCAGCTTAACACTGAATTTGATGTTCGTGCAATTGATTGATCGATTTGCTTGCCTTACCACGTACATGTACACAGGCTTCTTGTCGCTTGATTGGTTGATTGCGTGATGACGAAAATATTAGAAATTGTCTGTTACGTAAAAAAAAGGAAGTCTTGTTTACGCTAGTGGTTTTCAGTGTGGCTGACGTTGTTGTTTTCTGAAGGATTACTGTACGCCGATCCCGAAATATTTGAAGAATGCTGGTTTCCACTCCGGAAATTCAGCTGCACGGCAAAGACACCAAGTCCGATCCGATCTACTCGGTCCACGTCCAACCCTGCCCCGCCGCTGGAATAGTCCGAAATGGACGGCGTGCCTTCCGGATCGCCACGGGCGGAGTGTCGGAAATTCGAATCTGGTTGGTGGAAGAAGTCACGGGGACGGCGGCTCCGCTTGTGGAATTCCGTGCCACCTTGGAACGCCATCAGGCGGCCATCAACGTGGTCCGATTCAGCCCGGATGGGACGGTGCTGGCGTCCGGCGATGTGGACGGGGTGATTTTGCTGTGGAAACTGGTAAACGAGGTGGACGACCCGAAATCGATCAAAGCGGAGGATTTAGGGTGAGTACGTTCTGATCGACCAATCAATCAATCAACGCTTGACGGGTCATTGGGGCTGTTCTGATCGACCAATCAATCAATCAACGCTTGACGGGTCATTGTGGCTGTTCTGATCGACCAATCAATCAAGCAACGCTTGACGGGTCATTGTGGCTCTTCTGATCGACCAATCAATCAATCAACGCCTGACGGGTCATTGTGGGTGCTAGTTTCACTTTTCAGCACACCAACCAATCAAATCAACCGATCGATGAAATATTACTCTAATAATCCTTGTTACTTTCGCTCTTCCAATTTGCTGAGTAGCTAGTGCCTTCCGTGATTAGTTTTGGTTACGAAATCGATTCCTATGATTAATGACGTCATTTCGGTAGGTTTGTGAACCTGGAATCGTGGACATCTCAAAAAGCCGGCCGAAATCACGGAAGCGAAGTGACCGATCTGGCTTGGTCACCCGACGGCCGATATCTTCTCTCATCGTCCTGCGACGACACCAACAACATCTACGACGTCGAGAAACTGGATGTTGTGAAGAGTTTCAGCGAAGCCAAAGCCTTCGTCCTCGGGGTCAGTTGGCATCCGCGTTCGCGCAACGTGGCCACCATCTCGGCTGACCGGTTTCTACGACTGTACGACCCGTTCAACAAGGAGACGTCCTGCGGCCACAAGATTCATCGTTTTGGCACCGGGGCGTTTGCGGGAGAGCTCCTCTTCATGGGGGACGACAACTGTATGGCTCGAAGACGTCTGGATTTTTCGCCGGATGGAAAACTGCTCGTCGCACCTTCCGGTATGTTCCGTTTCTTCCTACTAGTAGAGTTCCGACCCATCCGTGGTGTCCACGTTATAACACAGTAAAAAGCGACCCTTTTGATTGATTGCGAAGATGTGCGAACCACAAGACCGCACGTATCGATTGATTGATTGATTGTGTCTACAGTTCACAGTTAGTTTTCATCCTTCCTTTTTGCGGTCGATTCATTGATTCGCGCTCTTTTTTTTGCGTTTTCTTTAAAATTTAAAAAAGGGCCGTCGTAATCGCTACACCGAAGAAGAAAGAAAAAGGACCAGCGATTTAGGGAGAAACAAGCGCTTGATTGATCGACTGAAGAGTAACAGTTGTATTGGCCCACCGGATTTGATTTACTGGGGGGTCCAAAAAGTACCACGTGATGGGCCGGGACTCTACAGTAATTAAATTTAGCAGCAGAATAGGGTTGGTAGAGTGGGTAAGAGTTACTAGAGATGTTTAAGCACTCGGCGTAAGGATCTGGGCGTAAGGCGCAGGAGCGGAAAATTTCAAGGAAACCAATCTACTCAATTTGGCCAGGGCGGATTCTACTGAGATTTTCTCACTCTGTTCTTACGGCGGAACTTGAGGCCGATTGCTCCTTACGTCAGGCAGTTGCGTAAGAAATTAACCGTAAGAGAGGCCGCACCCCGTGCCTCATTCCTTTTGGTCCGTGTCCTTAAGTTTACTCTTACGTTACACTTACGCCGACTGCTTAAACGTCCCTATTAACTAAGCAAGGTTCTAGTAGGGCAAATAGCTGTAATGATTGGGTAGAATGACTTAGTGGGCATGGTCCAACACGTGGTCAACTCTTTTATCGTTGCTTTGTTTCTGTTCCAGGTGCCGCCAGACAGAGCACGAAAGCTGACGTGAAGACGCGCATCGCTTGCACCTACATCTTCAACGTGGATATTAACCGGGACAGCAAGAAGATCGGCAATCCCGTGGCCGTTCTTCCCGCAACCGCAGCCACCAGCCTGGTCCGTTTTTGTCCGAAGCTCTTCACTCACCGACAGCCACCGGCCAACTCCCGCTCCACCCAGGATTCCGACATCATTCCCATGGAGGTGGATGAAGATGCCGAAAACGAGCCTGTGATGATGACGTCGGACACTCCGAAGCGACACAAGCTCTTGCTGGACGGCATCCCCTACCGAATGATCTTCGCGGTGGCGACGCAGAAGCAGGTCCTGTTCTACGACACGGACATGGACCGACCCTTCGCCCTGATTGATCAGATCCACGCAACGGATCTGTCGGATTTGGCGTGGTCGCCGGACGGCCGAATGTTGGTCGTCTCATCGCTCGATGGGTTCTGCACGTTTGTGGAATTTGCCGAGGACGAACTTGGCCAAGTGTATGCTCCCCCCGTGCGGGTGATCCCCGCATCGGTGGTCTTGCCCGCAGCCACAGCGGAACCATCGACGTCCCGCGGTTGAGCTCGCTAGTTGCGGTGGTATTTCCGGCTCGAACTCGGACCACCCTTTCTGGCTTGAAGTCTGCCACCCAAAATTGAGTACTCGTACTGCCACGACTTTAAGGGTGGGTTTAGCCCCGCCCACCCCTGATAGACTGTACGTGACGCCACGGATTCACTTCCGTTCATCAACGGCCGAATTCGGCCCGCAAAAGCGCAGTGAAACCAGTGAACACAAGTTGGATCGGGGGGGGGTGGTCGGTAATTTACGTGTAGGGCAAAAAACGCACCCTTAAAGTTGTGGCCATGCGTGTATATGGTCTGCCGTTGCAAGTTCCCTTCTTCCGTCAATCATTATTTCGTGTTCTCCTTTTTTTGAGCAAGTTTTCCTTCCGGCCGTTCTGCATCTTTGTACAGCGATCATTTCATATTAAACGGTGGGGGGGGGGGTATTCGGACTCATCCGAACTCCGATACCCACCACGGCAACCGAAACATTTCTCTTGTGTTGCGAGTTAGTTCACGCCAAAACTGTGTTGTCTGTAGCAGTGATCGCGATCGGTCGATGGTCCGCTCTGACGATTGATGGATAACTTCTCACGATAAGATAAGACATGAGGTTTGGCGTCTCGTGCCTGAACGCTGTGTTTTGGTTGCCTCGAAAAATCGGCTCAAACCGAATGAGAAATCTGAACTGCTTGTACTTACCATACTCCCGATTTCAACTCACGATCATTCTCCCGCAACGAGTGCCGTTGTTAACTAACCGATTCATTCCTGAAATTTTCTGGAGAGAAGAATATGGCTGATTCGTTCTTTGTTGGAAAGCGTGTGCTCGTCACGGGCGGTGGACGAGGTATGTTAAAGTGCACAATGAAGCCCCGTTGTACCACTGGAAAGCTATTTTCTTCTTTTCTGACGTCGTCCAGGCATCGGAAAAGGGATCGTTCTGCGACTGCAGGAGCTGGGCGCAACTGTTTTTGCCCTCACCGTCAGTGACTCTAGCTTTGCAGAACTGCAGAACGTACGTACTGTGTAGCATATGCTTTGCCTTGACACCGACTCAGCTAACGAGACACCCCGATTCAGCTAACGAGACACACCGACTCAGATAACGAGACACCCCGACTCAGATAACGAGACACCCCGATTCAGCTAACGAGACACCCCAACTCAGATAACGAGACACCGGTGTCTTGTCCCCATCGGTGCAGCATATATTCCGTAACACGTTTTTCGTCCTCGTGCTGTTAGATTCCCGGTATTCATGCTCTTCAAGTGGAATTGAGCGACTGGGACGCCACGCGTGCAGCAGTTACATCCGTCCTCCCGATTGATCTGCTGGTCAATAATGCCGGCATATTCATTGGGGAGCCTTTTCTCCGGACAACTCAGGAGTCGTTCGATAGGTGAGACTCCTTACTAGCCCAGGATATACAAATATTTATCACAAAGAACTCCCTTGCCTTCCACATCCCTAATCTGCTGGTACTTATTCTCCCAAGCGTAGCATCATGACTGTCAACGTGAAATCCATTCTAAACATATCTCAGGCAAGCACTGTTACTGTACGCTCCCGATCTCAAGGGGCGATTATGCCCCACTCCCGATGATTCACATCAAGCTTCAGCGGATCGTTCAATTCCGTTCACTTGTCCGTGATTGGTCCGTTAGTTTTGCCTGACAGGCGATGCTACCTTGCTTGATTGAAATGATGATTTCGATTTCAAAATGTTCAAGTCAATAAAGTTTAAGTGAATCTGAATGAACAATCAAGCGCCTGACGGAACGTGTTTTCGGGCCGGACCTAAAATCGACCCTTGAGATCGGGAGCGTACAGTACCGACATGCCATCTGACATTTAATTAAGCTCTGGGAGCTTGAATTTCTCTTCCGTATCATGAACAGGTCGTCGCGCAATCGCTGATTGACCGGAAATGCGATCACGGTTCGATTGTGAACCTG
>LRSR01013660.1:0-10253 GCA_001579985.1 Hypsibius dujardini
ACAGGCAGACAGAAAATGTCAGTCAAATTTGGAAAATTGATTTCAGTAATTTTACATTCAAATTTATTGTACGAACCGAAACGGAAACGAAACTGTCAGTGTCAGTCTGATTGTCCGCTCCAACATTGTCCGGCTCATCCTCAATCTATGAATTAAAGACACTGATTCCCACTAAGGACTACATATGCGATTAAAATGTTGCACTAACCGAATTAAGCCCTTTAACTCAGTCTGCGTGTGATGCTATTCATGACACGAGTTAAATGGCTTAACTCGGTTAGTGCAACATTTTTGCCAGGTCTGTAGATATCACCAGACATACTGATCGACGGGCCGGACAGTAAATGAATAAACAGACAGGCAGAAAAACAGACGGGCATGACCGATACGACATCAGACAAAGACATACAATTCACAGACAGACAGACAGAGAGACAGACAGAGAGACAGAGAGACAGAGAGGCAAACAGACAGACAGCGCAGAGCAGGCAGACAGGCAGACAGACAGACAGACAGACAGACAGACAGACAGACAGACAGATAGACAGCCAGCCATTAGCTCTTGCTTACCGGACACTCTGTGCTTTGGATCATTATGTCCGCTTTTCGATACTCATTAATCTGAGCACAATCAATGTTCTTCGCATCCCCCACCAGGATAGCTCGCAAATTCGGCAGGAACTCCACCAGCAGCTCAAGGGTCGGCAGTGACCTCAGCGGATTGCCCTGCACGCCTATCACACGGACCTGCCCGAAAAACTCCTGGGCCTTCTCGTCACCCATCACGAAGGCGTTGATAATAGCGTCCAGACTGCGCCATCGAATGTCGGAGCAGTCCAGAATGCCGAACTCGACGGTGCAATCGCACTGCTCTAATGGACAGTAATCGTCCGGCGGTGGGGAAGACGTAGACGCTGCTGGTCGTGCCTGGTTCCTGCCGACGCAGACAACGAGACCCATGAAAAGCACCAGCATACACGTAGAAGCCATGTTACACTGAGTACTGACCGTGAAAATTAATTCTAAATATTGTCTGGTGGAAAGAAGAGTAACTGACATGCAGCTGTTTCCGGTGTCTGTATTTTATAGAGACGCAGGAATGCAGAGGCTGAATCATAATGTGACCAGTGCTGAAAAACGGTAGCGAAACACTTCCTGCCTGCATGCCTGCGAAAGACGTACCGTATGCTCGCGATCTCAAGGGACACTTCTCTGCCCTACCCGTAAATTTTAACCAACCAGGGCCGTGCCTTTTCAGTGGCGTTCACCAAATTAGCACTGCAGGGGCAAAAATACGGAGAAGCACGACTGTACAATCAATCAATCGAGCACGAGTAAGCTGTACGGAATCAATCAATCGAGCACGAGTAAGCTGTACGAAATAAGCCAATCAGAGAAGAGTGAATCAGATTGAACGTTCAATCGAGTGCAGGGCCATACCGAGGGAGGCGGGGCTTAGCTGTCCATTCAGATCGCGATCATACGGTACTGTATTTGTCTCGACCAATTGGCGCTGCTTTTTAGATCCACCGTATATTATGACTGCAGTGAGGCACAGTGTGTGCAGTTATAATATACGGGTGGATTTAACAAGCAGCACCAATCGGTCGCGACAGTACAGTATTTTCACATAGGCAGACAACAACAGCGCGTTTTTACAGCAGAGAGCCTGGCGCGCTCTGCTATCGATATTTTTTTCTGTGCCAGTGTGCGCCATTGTTTTTGTTTCAGCTTATCCGTTGGAGATAAGCCATAATAAATAACTATTGATTACTGGCATTCCCAGTCCCATCGCACGTTTACGGTTTAAGTATTTAGTAGTGAAGGGTATTTCTGAAAAGGAAAATGAGAAGTACACACATGGCCACAATTTTGGGTGGCAGAGTTCGAGCCATCAGGGTGGTCTGAGTTTGAGCCACTCCTGACTTAATGCCCGGCCGAGCGGAAAAATTAGATTGAGCAAGCTGCTCTAAATTTTGGCAAAATAAACAAGTTCAATCAATCGATCAATTGAGTAAAACTGCATGATCAGCTGTGGTCAAGAGCGCGTGCGCGCGGGACTTAATTCGGCTCGAACTCGGACCACTCTTTTAGGCTTAAAGTCTGCCACCCAAAATTGTCTCGCCCGGTAAAAACAGCGGCTTTAATTTCGACCCACTCGTGTAGCTAGATTGATTGACTGACGAATGAATAATATCGCCAATCAAGAATCAATTGATTTATCTCATTTGTTTTGGTTATTTTTACAATAGCAGTATGAGGCAAAGTGTGTATTTCGGCTCACCCTCCACTTGGTCGATGAATCGGCTCACTCATGAGTTTCTCTTTGATGGCAGGTGCTTGATTGTTTGATTTGCTGTACTATATCCTAATGTACTATAGCTTTTCTGAAAATCAAACAATCAATCAGCTGCCATCAAAGAGAAAATCCATGATTGAGCCGATTTATAGACCAAGTGGAGGGTGAGCCGAAATACACACTTCGCCTCGTACAGAACTCCGGAGTTATTATTTTATTTTTTTTTTCATGATCATTTTTTACCTAAGAGTAATCAAATTGAATCACTGTTGTTTGAATCGCATTTCTTTATTCATATTAACGGAATGGCTTTATTTCCAGCCTTTTCCGGAACGACCAAATCAAGCGCGTCGGAAAATCGCGCGTCGGAAAATCGCGCGGAAAATTCTGCCGCGCCATCTCGGCACTCTCTATTCCCCTCGACTGCGCCGTCCAGCAACAGAAACTTACCTGGTATTTTTAAAATTACGACCGCGCTCTTATTTTCGTCAAACTCACCGAATTCTATCACTTTCAGCATCGTCGGCGTCGTTCAGCTTTTCCTTCGACGCCGCAGACATCCCGGAGAAAAAGCCTGAAATCATCCATGTCCCCTCGTCCGAAGAAGATGAAGTGATTGTGATTGGATCATCCCATCGGAAAACAGACAAAGCCGAACGAAAACGAAAGCGTAAGGAGAAACGGAGGGAAGAAAAGCGACAGAGAAAACGGCTGGAAAAAGCCGCGCAAACTGATCAATCAACTGATCGATCACATGTTAAAGCAGAACGGCCGTCAATAGACCAATCAACTGGCCGATCACATGTTAAAGCAGAACGGCCGTCAATAGACCGATCAAGCACCCACTCGCATCGACGATCGAAACCTGCGATTCATCAATCAAGCAAATCCTCTCGTGGAGGATCAGAAAAAGCGTCACGAAGTGGGCAATCAACGGATGCGGCGCCTGTCCAAAATGTCGGAGGGGGAAATCCGAAGATAATTTTCCTGAAAGACGCCGGTGTTAAACCGGAGGAAGCCTTTTGTGTGGATCCCAATGCGGAAGTGATCAATCTGACGTTTGATTCAACATACTGGAAGAACGTGCCGAAATTCCTTAAAAAGCGGATTCCGCGGTGGACGCTGGGCCCACGTCGGGAACGCTCCTTCCGCCGGCAGACAGACGTCCGGTATTTTCACGAGTCAAAGGAGTTGAAGAGTTTGCGCGCGCCGGTCGCATCCAGAGTGGTCATTCCGGAGGATGCGGTGCCGTTCGGAAGGAATTACATCCCGTTGCCGGACGGTGGAGCGAATGAGGATCCCGGTAGTCAACCGAGATCGGTGGAAACGGATGATTCAGGTGCAATGAATTACTTTCGTGAGCGGACGATGGCATTCAACGAACGTTTACGGAACGAGTCGACGAATACGGAACTGTGGCTGGACTTTATACGATTTCAGGATGAAGTCGCGAAGAATTACTACAGCGGCGGAATGGACAAAGAAGGTATTTAATGACTGTTCTGTTCTGTCTCTCTGTTTGTCTGCCTGTCCGCCTGTCTGTCTGTGTCTGTCTGTCTGTTTATCTGTCTGCCTGCCTGTCCGCCTGTCTTTCTGTGTCTGTCTGTGTCTGTCTGTCTGTTTGTCTGTCTGCCTGCCTGTCCGCCTGTCTTTCTGTGTCTGTCTGTCTGTCTGTCTGTCTGTCTGTCTGTCTGTCTGTCTGTCTGTCTGTCTGTGTATCTACCTGTCTGTCTGATTGTTTTTAGTTTCTTGCCGGTAATTCATTTGCCGTACGCACTTGCAGACCAAGTGAAACTCAGCCAAAACGGTCTCATCCAACGCAAACTGGCCATCCTCGATCGCGCCATTGAAAGCAACCCCACAGCCATCGACCTGCACTTCCGCCGACTCGCCATGTCCGAGGACGTCTTGGAGAAGGAGCAACTCAACACGGAATGGCGCCAGTTTGCCTTCTCCCATCCTAATGATCCTCACGTCTGGCAGCACTACCTCCACTTCCTCCAGTCCCACTTCTCCTCCTTCTCCCTGACTCGCATCCAGAAAGCCTACGAAAAATACCTGTCCCTGTGTCAGAACATCACTGCCGGCACATTCCAATCCCATGCCGCCGTGCCCCACCACGACATCCAGACAGTCTACTTTATATCCCACCTCTCGGAGCTGTGGATGCAGAGCGGACAGCAGGAGAAGGCCGTCGCTCTCCAACAAGCCTGGCTGGAGATGAACCTCAATTTCCCCGCGAAATTGAGCTCGGCGATTCCGTTGAAAGACGCGCTGGTCTTCATGGAGCCGTTCTGGGATTCGGGTGTTCCGCGATTCGGGGAGAAAGGTAAATGGTTCTTTACCATATGATATGGACCTACTAAAATCCGTTGTGCTCTTCCTCTTCCTCAAAAAGGAGCGTTGGGTTGGGACAAGAGCACAACTGCAGGACCGCCAAGCGACGCTACTCCAGTTGATTTCCCTGATGAGGAAGACAAACTTGTGCACTCCAGCTCATCACTGGCGGAGCTTTGGATGAAGCTGGAGAAGTTCCGACAGGAGCGGTATTTACTGCCGTATCACGGAACCGAGGATATCATCGACCCGGAGCGGATGGTGCTGTTCGATGATATCAAACCGTTCCTGTTTCGTTTTCAACGGGATGCAGACAACGAGCCTGTCTTCTTTACCGCCGTCACAAATTGCCTGGTTCTCTTGCGGTGTCCTTTGTTGCGGAATTTTTCGACGGAAAGTCATGGCTGGCGGGCGCTGATGTCGTCGATTTTGGAAGCGCCGATGACGTTTTTGTTTTCTTACTGGAGTGAATCGCACGCTTGTGCAGTGCCGACGGATAGTTACTGTTCTCCGTTGTTCGGCTCGTACCAGATGTCTTGGGCTGATCAGGTATGAACATTTATAGCTGTCTATGATTCCTTGATGTGGTATTAAACCTGTCTGTTTAGGTGTTTGTCCGCCTGTCTGTCCGCCTGCCTGCCTGCCTGTCTATCTGTCTGTTTGTCTGCGTGCCTGCCTCTCTGCCTGTCTGCCTGTCTGTCTGTCTGTCTGTCTGTCTGTCCGCCTATCTGTCCGCCTGTCTATCTGCCTGCCTGCCTGCCTGTCTGTCTGTCTGTCTGTCTGTCTGTCTGTCTGTTTGTCTGCGTGCCTGCCTCTCTGCATCTTTGTCTATCTGCCTGCCTGCCTACCTCTTTGTCTGCCTGCCTGCTTGGCGGAGAGCGTTGTATCTACCTGCCTGCTTTCAATCTATTTGTTTATATATACTTTCTATCTGTTTGTCTAAATTATTTTCGTCTATACTTTTATTACAGGATGCACTTATCAACGGGATCTTCGAGCAGTCAGCTCGTCATTTCACCGGGATCTATTCAACCTATCTGTCTGTGTGTTGGCTCCAGTTTAAGCTCCATCGCTTCTTCGCCGCGAAAGGTGACACAACCAACCTAAAGAAGGACATGCGGTCGCTCGCGAAGAATCTGTTGAAAAAACCAGAGAACCGGAATAACTTGTTGATCTGGGAGTGGTACGCGTTTGTGGAGGGGAAAATGGAGGGAAAATCCGAGGCGACGGTGAAACTGCTAGAGACTGTGCTTCAGTCAAGTCAACCGAAAGTAGATGATCGTGAAGGGAGGTGTTTACTTGCACGAGTTGTGAGAATATACGTGGAGCATCTACTTGGAATGGATTTGTTGACCAAATCACCCGGGAAGGACGCGAAGGTGGAACGATCCCGGGCGACGTCCTTGAGCATACTGCTTCGTTTCGCGGATAATCAGCCCGTATTTCCAACGAGGGATGCTGGAAACGACGACGAGGATCAAGGTGGGACCAAGTTTTCTTGTTTGCATGTGTTTGTATGACTATCTGTTCTCGCTCTCTGTATTTGTCTATAGTCTATCTGTGTACATGTCTGGCTCTGGAGCTCACAGTCAATGACCGTTTGTCTGATTGTCTGTCTGTTGCCTGTCTGCCTTCCTGCTTCCATGCCTGTCTACATGTGTGTGTCTGTTCGTTTGTCTGTCTGTCTGTCTTTCTCTCTGCATATGTCGCTGTCTGTCTGTTTGTCTCTCTGTCTGTCTGTGTCTGTCTGTCTGTTTGTCTATCTGTGTCTATCTTTACCAATAGCTTTTTGTCTGTTTTCTAATCAGATTTTACTTTTTCTTCCAGAGCTAAATAAGCATCGGAGTCACCGGATTCTTAAGGGCCAAATCGCTTTCAATCAGCTGCTCCAACAAGCCGAGCAGCTAGACCAAACAGACACTTCCCGGGTGTACAGTTTTGGCAGTCGCTACTGCAACACGGCCCTTTGTTTTGCGCTCTTCGAATACCTGGCAAGCGGTCTTGAAGCCGGCATGTCAGTGCTGCGGAATTCCATTCAGCACGGCCGAGAATCCGCGACCACCACCGGCAGCAGCGACTTTGATATCAGCCGCGAACGCTCAAGCATGGACTGGGAAATTCTCACGGAGGCGTCGGTTCGGCTGGCAATGTTCCACCAGAAGAACGTGAGCCTGTCCGCATCGGCGTTCCGAGGTGTCCTGCTTGATGGAATGCGGGACTTTCCGAACAATCCAAGTTTGATGCTGGTGTTTATACAGTCGGAGTTATCGGCGTTCATCAGCGGCCGGCTGCGGGGTTATTTTGATGGGGTCTTAGAGGAAGCGACGACACCGGTGCCTTGGGTCTTTGCGGTGTACTCGGAATACGAGCGACGATATCGCTTGTGGCGGAATCTGAAGTTGGCTCTGGATGCCAAGCTCACGGATGGTAATCGACTTGTTTTTGGTTGACGAGTTATTCCAATAGACAAACAGGCAGGCAGACAGATAGACAGACAGACAGACAGACAGACAGACAGACAGACAGACAGTCAGGCAGACAGACAGTCAGGCAGACAAACAGTCAGGCAGACAGACAGTCAGACAGACAGTCAGGCAGACAAGCAGACAGATAGACAGATAGACAGGCAGACAGACAGATCAAAACAGACACAAACAGACAGACAATGCATGTTACGCATCTTTTCCTCTTCTAGACGTCTCTTTGAGCACATTCAAAGACACCGGGATGTCCAACAAATTGCGCGCCATTTTCGAACGAGCTGTAGAGTCTCGAGTTTGCCGTCATTGCCCGCTGATATGGCGGATGTACCTGAAATTCGAAATGGACGAGGAAGACCTGCGACGAGCTGAAGGCATCTACTACCGAGCCATGCAGAGTTGTCCTTGGGCCAAGGTACGACCGATTCCGCTCTGGGTTCTTCATGAGTATGTCCTAATTCTCTGAATTCGCTTTTTTTGTCAGGGTGTCTTTATGGACTCAATCAAACACTTTCCTCAGCGGATCCAGGAGATTCTGGATGTGATGATCGAAAAGGAACTGCGAGTCGTCGCGCCCTTCGACGAAGTGGAATTACTGCTGAAGTCGAAAGAGCTCGCGGGAAAGGGCGCAACTTGAGGCACATTTTTATACCGCTGACTTTTGTACAGCAAAGCACAGTGTGATGCACAGAGAGGAGAGGCACTGAATAGAGAGACACAGAATTGTGCGCAAAATAATTCTGCTTGTAAAATGTGATAAAAACTGTTTCAATTTTCGTGTTTTCTTTCTGGTCAAACTTGTTTTCCTTCTTCCCAAACTGTCGGAATGAGATCAGTTGAAGACTCAGTGGGGGATTGTTTCATGCCTTTGAGAGGAGGAGAGAGAGCGAGAGGATTAGGCAATTTTTTGTCGGGAAATTCCATGTCCGCTTAGTTTTATCACAGTGGGTTCAGCAGATTATGCAACAGGGGGGGGTGGGTGTTCGCGACTTGATGATGGCGACGACGTAATCAAGGCAGCGAGAAGCAGGATTTCGGCCGAGATTTTGCCAACGGCGACCGGCTGTCTTGGTGGTGCGACTCTGACGGTTCCTCCGACGTGGCGATCGGTGAGAAGTGATGCCCGCGTATGACGTCCGACGCGTGGAGGTGGTGCTGTCGCCACCTTCTAATCAGGAAGACCCCGGCCAGGACGGACAGGCCGACGGACGTCGTCACGGCGAGGATGATGATGACGGTCTTACCGGCTGGCCGATTAGTGGGCTCCGAGTCTGGAGGAGTCTTGTCTAAGTCGTCTGAATAAAGTAAACAGGGAAGGCGTGAGCGTCATTTAGAGGAATTGGTAGGGAAAAGAACTGGAGTCAGACAAATGGGCATTGAACAGATAACTCGACAAAAAAACAGACAATCAGACAGACAGACAGACAGATAGACAGACAGACAGACAGGGACACTCAGACAAGTAAGTATCCATAAATTACAAATCGTACCACAGTTCTCGCGCAGCCGACAGATGACGGATCCATCAGCACAAGTGCACTGTAGGCAATCCGACTGCCGCCATATTTGGCCTTCGCTGTACAGCTGATCGTCCATTCTACACTGCTTGGATGTTTCCTCCGTGCTCGTTGAATCTATTGGGAATTTGGTTCAGTTAATTACGCGCTCGATTTTTTTCCTGCCCCACTATCGACAGTATCTTCCCTCAGAACTTACTGAAGCATCGCGGACAGCACCGACCCTTCTGGAGCGTCACCACCGGACAGTCCAACACCGGACACTGCACCTCGTTGCAACGGACCGCTCCGTCTGTACAGCGACACGCCCTACAAGGTCCATCCCACCAGGCGGCGCCGGACTCGTAAATCTCCTCGTGCACCTGACAGCGAACCCTCTTCCGGTCCACAGTCAAAGGTGCCAGACTGGTTGTTAAGATTTCCGTCGTGGGAGGCTTTCGAAACTCACAGGAAGGACAGCATTGGTCCGGTTTCTGGACGAGTCGACCGTCGCACTGGAGGATCGGGCAGCTGAGCTCCGCGCAGTACATCACACCGGATGTGCAGACGCATTCCGTGCAGGGATCGAGCTGGCGACGCTCCGCGTCGGCGGCGACGGTGCCGCAGAAGCCCGGAAGCACCACCTGGATCTGTCCCTCTGGAATGAATGAAAAAGAGGAGCGGATGTAACGGATTTACCTTCTGTGTGAATAACTGATTGATTGATTGATTGATTGAATGATTGATTGAATGAATGATTGATTGATTGATTGCTTTTAAATGTTATTAAAGTGCGTACCGGCATCTTGGGGACGACACTTTGTCTCGGAATGCGGCGTGGCCAGGATCACATCGCACATCCGGCGGCCGGCGAAGCAGACACACTCATGGCATCCCTCCCGCCACGGCACGAGGTTCTTCTCCCGTGAGCTGTGACAGCTCGGCGGTGGGGACCTGAAGGTCGGGCGCGGCAAAACAGCTGTCGAGGTGCTGTCGTCCGGAAGTGTGGTCGTGGTCGACGGCGGTCGGATGCACTCGCAGGTGAGACAGTGACTGGCGTCGTATTGGTAGCCGAACGGGCATTCCTGCGGGCACTCGTCGATGCGGAATTCCGGGCAGGAGTTCCGGGGTCGGCACTCACACACCGGGCAACCGTCGTGCGGTCGTCGCGTCAACTGACAGCTGCTGCTGCTGCTGTTGTCGGTGGCGGTCATGTTACACGACGTGACATTCTGGCACTCGGATTCGGATGTTGCGGCTGCGGTGATGGTGGAAGACGAGGCGTTGCTGTTTTGTTCTGTGGCTTCCAAGTTATTTTGCAGGCATTCGCAGTGACCTTCACCGGTAATCGGATCCGTTTCGTAGCCGAATTCACATGTCAGCGAGCAGTTTTCTGAAATGCACACCAAATTGTCAATATGGTTGTCTGCCCTCTCCACTGTCTGTCTGTCTGTCTGTCTGTCTGTCTGTCTGTCCATCTGCTTGCCTGTTTAATTGTCTGTCTGTCTGTCTGTTTTACTGTCTGTCTGAATGTCTGTCTGTCCATCTACTTGCCTGTCTACTTGTTTGTCTGTCTGTCTGTCTGTTTTTCTGTCTGCCTGAATGTCTGAACGTCTGTCTGTCTATCTGCTTGCCTGTCTG
>LRSR01013663.1:0-19768 GCA_001579985.1 Hypsibius dujardini
TTTCTATGTCCTCGTCTGGTTTGTGTGTGTGTGTGGATCAATGCCTCTGCCATTGACCAGGTTTTTAAACTTATGACCCCTATATTTTTTATTACAGGGTGTTTTGGTACGTCGGAGCGAAACATTGCATCCACTCATTGGGAAGCGACTATTTGATGATGCAATGCCAATTGAGTAATCCAATGCAACGATGGGATTATAATTTCTTTCTTGACTAACATTTATTTTGTCTCGATGATTAAACAGGGTGTTTCGTAATGGTGATGTCATCTGCTCATCCATCAGAGTCATGCTTAAAGGATACGATCTGTACAACATGGATCGGGTGATGGATGCGATTGGTCAGAAAGTTAGACCTACGAATGGCGGAGTGAGAAGGTTAAGCGAATGTTTGCACTTATCAGTAGCAATTTTGCTGGGAATTGTTTAATAATATCCAGGCACAGGCAGAGGTACAGGTACAGACACAAACACAGAGACAGACACAAACACAGACACAGACACAGACAGGCCCAGGAAACGTTTCAGACACAGTTGCAGGCAACGATCTACATAGAAATAAACACAAACCAATAAACAGGATTTTATTAGATTTATTCATGTTTGCAGTTTGATGACGCTTACCGGCAAGCCAATTAATCATGTAAAGGACCTAGTTCCAAGCGGTTTCTACGTCGCCCTCGGTTTTGTTGAACGGTTTATCAAAGACGTTCAGTATCGCGTGAATGGTGCTCACGAGGAGTTCATCAAGCCCATCATTCGACCAAACATTCAAAAACGAATCTTTAGAGCTCCAGCCCGCGACGTTCGGCAGTATCCCATTAGCAACCTTCTCCAAATGTCTGACACTTCCCTCGTTAATCACGGCTTCCTCCCTAAGAAATGGAAAAAATCCCTCGCAACGTCCGTTCACTCTTCACTCGAGGTGGGGCACAGCGGGCCGGATTATGTGAGCCCTGATAGTCAAACCAGTATCGTTGAACCCTCTACTAAAGCGCCTGTTAATGATTTAATCACCGAAACTGTACATGAAGTAGCGCGTGAGCTGGAAGGAGCGTTCATGAAATGAAGAGCCTTAATGAAATCCAAATTTGATTGGCAGTAAAACTTTCAACTCGTTAAGGTGCAACAAGCGTGTTCACTACATTGGAATTTCTGAAACGGGATCACAATTTATTCTTTCTCTCTACAAGTGTAACGGCGGCCTACCGGCTGCCGAGACTTGACAACTTAGGAAAGTCGTAATTTGAATTAAAGATCGCTGCTCGTTTATTGAAAGCAATAAGCTCGAAGCGTCAACCGGGCTTGGCAAGGACTATAAGGGAAATAATTTGGAATATTGTACACCCCCACGATTTTTATGGTGCTAGGGGAGGGGTGACAAATTTCTTGGTACTGTAACCCGTAGGGGACGGGAAAAATCAGTGGCGCTGTTATATTCCGCATTAGGGATTACCAGAGATATCTGTGGACTTCTAGGACAACGCAAAACTAGCCGAATATCTGGGTGGTAACACTAGTAGTCAAATGACTCTGACCGAAGTGGGGGCTTACAATTTTCACGAGCCTGCTGTCATGACCCGAATTTGACAACATCTGTAATCGGACGGAGCCCGCGTTGCATATCGACATGTGATTAGGAAACCCTTATTAGTACTTTTAGGTTCCGGTATGCACCCGGGTGAGCGCTCTGTTCTTGTGCGGGAGGGCCACCGGTAAGCTTGCTGAACATGCCCAGGTTGCAACTTGTGTCTGGCCATAATCGGGTCACCACTAACGTTCTGTTTGTGCCTGATTTACCATTAGATTCTCCGATTAGGCTCGGGTCATCTAAATGCGCTTTGTCATGCGTGAGTAACGTCACGGCGATGTTTTGCGATGTTGTTTTAAAAAAAGCGGTTCATTTCTACCCGGATCAGTATTAGGATCATTATTCGAAGCACATTTCCAAGCGGGAGAAATATGGTTTCACGGTTTCAGTTAAGTTTCATGTTAAAGTTAAACGCAATTTCTATCCGTTTAATGATGCCAATTTTGTTGTAATTTAAACTTAGTGTTAATGTCGAAGTCTAAGTTTAAGTTTCATAACAAAATTAAAGTCGAACCCTTTTCGGTTTAATGATGTCACTTGAGCTATAGTTTAAACTTTTTAATTGTAGGAAGGTAGACATTAAAATTAAATAAACTAAACATATTTACGGTTGAACGTGGAAACTTAGAATGAACATTAAACTTTAAACTTCTCAATCGAAAGCTCACTGGCCTTGGTTAAAAAGACAATTGTTTTGGATAAATGCCCCTTAGAAACATGAAAAAAAAACACAGCGATAATACGAGAACAGTGATGATGATACTAGGTATTACGAGAAATGTGTTGAATTCTCATTTCTTAAGCTACCGTGTCACCATAGAGCTCGGTAATTGTATTTGTACGTGCTTCAGGCAAGTCGGGAAAATCATAAGCAGTGTCCATGCTTTTTTTTTCACTTTGTGTCATGAAGCTTTAAAATGTGCAAACTCTTCAACCGATCATACCATTTGAGTATCTCATGGCAAGAGCAGAAGATCGGGGTGTATTTTGCCAGGGCGGGCGGAGTCTCGTGGGTTGCTCTACAAAAGCATTTGATTCAGGCAGCTTGACAGGTTGCGGCTACATAATCCACTACGAAAGACGTTCGTTTCTTGCTTCTTGATTTTTATGGGAATAGTGATGTTCCCGTTCGTTCACTGTATTGCACCTAAGAGTTGCCCGGTCAATAATGGAGTTATGATTCAATTATTTGTTAGAAGGTGAAAGCTAAATTTTATATCTGCCAACTGAACGCGGAGCTGCTTCAATACACTGCTGAGGAAGCACAATAAACTGCAATCAGTGTGTGGTCAGTTGGACACTGCTCTAACAAAACAATGGATTGAAAACCCTAATATAATCATTTCTAACCGCTGCGCGCTAAGCTCGCCCTGAGACCGGCTTTGACATGGGCTTAATAACGGCTTCGAACTCTTAATGAAACTGGATCTGAAATCATTGGAAATCCCAAAAATTTGAGAAGCCTACATTTGTGTACTTTTTTGACACAGACATAAGGCTTTATACAATTATTCCTAGAAATAGATTGGACGATAGAAGGGGCGGGCCAGCAAAACTGCGTAGCGATATACCTGGCCGTCACACCGTCACTCATGCTCATCGCTAAATACGTGTACTGCGTTTTGTTATATACCCGGTCAAGGGGATTTTAGGGCAAGGCACTCGTACGAGAATTTTTTCCACGTTAAGGGTTTTGTTCCGCCGTTGGTAATCCCGCTGTTAAAAAAAATCCTCGTGAGATTTCGTTTTACACTTTTTGGGTCGTTCGTCATTTTTCCTCACCATTTTCTTCTTCTTTTCTTCACGTGTATTATAACGGAAGCATAAATGTTTGCGACGAATCTGATTTTGCTTGAGCACTTTCAACTGAAAGCAGGTGCATCGCAAACCGCCTCGCAGTGGCCGAAAGATCCATCCTCATGGTAACGGTAACAGCTAAAACGATAGCCGGGCGCTGAGGACTTCACTGCATAAAATTCTTTCCACTCGTTGTGTAGCTGAAAGCTGTACTAATTTCCACGAGTGATTCCATCAACATCTTCGTCTCACTGCTACATATTTGAACTATTTCCAACTCTGTAATATAAATATGGCATTACGTTCATCCGAGCCTCGTGGCGGTGCACCAGCAGCTGATAGCAACCGCCCTAATCGGAACTCGCTCCAGTCCGGGCCAGACGTGAAAAAGATGATTCTCATTAATAACGGCGATAAATTGAGCCGCGGTCGGCCATTTTTGTTCAACGAAAAGAAGGTCAGCAACTGGGAAAATCTCATGCTAGAATTTTCCGACCATCTTCGGCCGGCCTTTGGGCTGGTCCGTAAGGTCTACACTCCACGGCAGGGAACGGAAATTACGCGGATGGATCAGCTGGAACAGAACGGGGTCTATGTCCTCTCAGGAACGGAGAAATTCAAGCCCATTCCGAATGGTTACAACACGGAGACGGTGATTAATCAGCACTTTAATCATGTTCCCAAGCAGTCTATTGGCGGTGCGTCCATTGAAAAGGTATACTTTCCCGGTAATGACAAAAATGTATTATGTTTTTTTTCGTGATGTAATTTTTTATTTTTGTATTTTTCAACTGGATATATAAAATCAAGGTAACCCGTTATTAGAACCGCCTCGATTTGCTTGTTAAATTTATTTTGTTTTGCTATAGTTTCCTTCAATTCAGAAATGAACTTTTATGATTGAAAAAATAGTGATTTCTGAATTACCATCTGTAGTGAAATGAAAAAACGTAGCGGTGAGAAACCGTGTATCTGGAACAGGTTTCAATAAATATTTGATCATCAGCAATGTCAATATATTTAATAGTTCAGAAAACCTGTTTTACTGTACAATGTAGTGTCAATTTTCACAAAATTTTAAAGTCTTTCTTGGCAATTGCCCTTTAATAAGCCATTTCCCAATGGTTTGTCAAAGCTATACAAAAATGTTAAAAAATAGTCTTAGCCTTTTCGCAACCGCTGCAGTCGAATAACGACAAGGCTGACTTTGTACGTATTAAATTTGTGAACAATTTCAGTTTGGAGGACAGTTGTTTTTCTTAACTGGTTTGTTATCAAACGATATTATGGTTTGGCGATTAAACAACGGAAGGTTAACGCTATGGTTGCTTATACTGCATTGGTTGTGAACTGATTACAAAGTAGCTTGCCCATAAATTTATTAACTTATTTGTCATTTCATATGATAGAATTGCTGGTTAAGTAGTGCTGTTCGTTATTTTCAATGGATTGTCTTTTATTTTTCTTAAGAGATCGCTGTATAAAATGTCTGCTGAGATCTCGTTTGAATAAATGGTAATAATTGCCGTCTCGTCAGCGACTCACTTCAATGCAGCTTAAGTAAGATTCAGAGTATTAAAAGAAAAATGGAAGAACTGTAAGGCTGGGAAATTAATGAAGAACGAGACAACCACAGAAGATGCCTTCTCAAAAATCCCTAACGTTTGTTATAGGGTCTTCCAATTCAATTCAGCGGTACAGATGTGCCGGATTTGCGAAAGTCCAGTCTGATGATTTTGAATGTCAAGTAAGTGCTCTCTCGGAAATGAAGAATATACAAGGCTTTTGTCCTTCAATCGTGATCACATTAAGACATATTACGTCCTTTTTAGCGTTTTCCGCAACGGTGACGATGTAAACCCGCCCACTAAAGTCATGTTGAAGAAATTTGATCTATGGAACATTCTTCGTGCGAAGGATGTCATTGCGGAAAAGGTCAAACCAATCGGTGGTTTTTGCAAAAGGTAATGACGAGCCCCTGGATCGAAACTGTTTTCGGAGTCTCCGTTATTAGAAGATTTAGTTAGCCGCCTGCTCTTATTGGACGATCACCGCGCTCCTTTGTGGGAATTAGAAATAGCTACGCTCAGTCGCTCGTTAAACTAGAGAAAGGGTGTGGTTTAGCTTTCTGACCCAAATAATTTCTACAAACAGAACTGCACAATTTTTGAAACATGCACATTTTTTACTATCCCATGCGGACAAATATTTTAACAAACATATTTGCATTTGAAATAGAAATTTGTCTGTCTGAAAATGATTGAAGAAGTAATAGTACCGGAACGGCAATAAAAATAAACGTCTAATTTAATAGTCCACCTAATTACTTGCAGGCAACGAAGGCAAACATTTTTTGGTAAACAAATTTCAAACAGGTGTTAATTTTAAGAAGAATAGATCGAAATGGCAAAAAATTAATTCTAAATTTTAATGTGTTGCAGTGGGATTGGCCAATAAACAATAAAGTAATGCTACGTTCATAGTCCATGTCATACGCTACATAAAAAATGTCAGATCGTTTGCTCTGACATGTTAGACGATTCTAAATAACACTTATCTGGAGTCTTGACATAGTTCGAAAGATTTTCCTATTCGTTCTGGCAAATGGGGCGGAGTTTACTAATTAAAGTGACTTTTCGGTAATCTGACACGGACTATGAACGTAGCATTAAGCCACAAAACGAAAAGCTCGAGTTTTGCTAACTAACTGATAGTACGAAATGTCTTTTACTTGTTTCAAACTTTAATGAAGTGTTAGGGCAAGAGCATGATTGTCAATGTGGCTAAACTCTGTTTTTCCTCTCTCGAACTGTCCAAAAGACTTCCACCACATATACTAAATTTAAGACTTTGAAAATATCGTTTTTTCATTACAATAAGGAAGAATAGTAAAGCGTACCCGTCCCCGAATCAAATTTTGAACTTGTTAGGTCATGACCAGTGCTGTGTAATATACTTCGGTGTTTCAATGACAGCTGTTTTTATTCTCTAATTGATGGTTACTCGTTTTAATGATATATGATAGAACTCAAATTATTGCACTACTCTGAATTCTTATTTCTGCTTTGCGTTCCGAGAAAAGCAATTAAAAAACTCTGATATGTTTCGGTTGCGCGAATAAAAAATGTCGCGAACAATTTATCGAATTTTTTATTGTTTTCGTATGCGATTATTTCGACGGATCCTTTTCTAGATCGACAACTGATTGAGACGTTTTTCTGCCATAAATATAGTACGAGTACAAAGACTGTCTGCTGCGGTCACATACGAACCAAAACCGTACACGGTTATGAATGCTGTCCATCGAAAATCAGCATGTTCACCTATATTTTAACTTAAGTTACTAGTGGTTAAGCTTGCATAATTGCCTAATCTTTCTGTACATTAGATTAGATTCTCGTTGAGTGTTTTTATTTTTGTCAATATTCCATCCCAATATTCCTATTTATAATACCCATTCCATAATTTAGTTAACGTCTGACAGTTTAATTACTACAGCCTAACAATTTTCAACAGTTTCATTTTGTCCTGTTGCGCCTACCATCAGGACAATTGGAAATAAGTCATGATCCACTTCTAGAAAATTCGTATTTATAATATAACGGAAAATATATTGAGATCCCAAGATTCAGAGCAAACTCAAAACTTCCTCACAGTCAGCTATAGGAAAAGGGCCGACGTAGACAAGGTCACAACACTAATTTCGAGTCCATTACCTCTTGTGTCATGTGAATTCATGTGAACCGGTGAATAATTTCTTTAAACGAAGTTTTGAGTGACGTTAATTGTTGCATTTGATACGGGCCAACGACTCCTGCTAAATGCGCCAAGATTGCTTCCGCCTGAGCTTCAATTTGGATTACTTATCGCTTATCTTTTGAATCACATAGTCAGCATCTTCCTATCTTTAACTATTTCGATCTAACGGTACTGTTGGGTACCTGGTTTTACAATCCTTTCAGTCCACCAGCTACCCATTACCCACCCACCTTCACCCACCCACCTATTCCAAATTGCCTTATAACTGGTATTTACTAGATAATGAATGTCATTTTATTTTTCAACAGTCTTCGCACCCTGGATGGAAACGCTATCAAACATGTGGCAGACCTCAAAAACGGCGGTTACTACGTTGCGGTCGGGCCCTACGAGAAATTTCGTCACGCCGATTACTCTCCCGAGGGCCGGCCTATAATTGTTGTACCCATGAAGCAGCGGAGCTCCTTCACAGCCAACACCTACCAAGACCCAGACGGGCAAAAACGACGCCGCACCTTCGTGGTCCGGTTGAAGAAAAACGAGCAGGATCGCTTCGACGAGACCGAGGAGAACGGCTTCGAAGACGAGACGATTACAGGTATGGCTAGCACCAAGCCAGTCTCGGAATCATGGTACCAAACTCAAAAACCACAAATAAAACACAATTGTTTAAAGCTATTCTGTCGCTATTTTGTGCTAAGTAGCGGACATTTGGATTGAAATAACTTCTAAAATTTATTAAAATGGTTTGACTTACGCAAGTGTTTCAAACGTACACCCTTTTAAAAAAAGGTCTGCGCAATATTAAAACGTTGTCCGCGTCTCAGAGAATTTGTATGTGAGATTAAGTTACGTTTTATCTAAAGCAGTTTAGTTCATAGTAATATGCAAGCAAAACAATTAAATAGTAAAATTTGCTTATAAATTGACTTCGCCGGAAATTCGCTTGAACGTTTCAAAACAAATTTGATCCCAAATTGTCGAGCATTTCAAACTCAATCCGGTCTATTTGACGTAATATGGTTCAAATTGAATTTGCGGCAGGCAAAAACCAAGACGATCGGAGAGACAGCAGCCAGCAAAGCCAGCACACACGAGCTGGAAGTCGAACCCGCACCTCCTCAAAAGCCTCCAGGATTTCGCAGCAGGACGAGGACAATCGCTCGCAAGCCGGCTCGGACGTGGGCTCTCGGAGCGCCGGCTCCGCCCATTCTCGGACAGCGGATAGGATGATGCAAGCAGTCGAGGAGAAGCAGAGTTTGGCGCTCGGACTTCCCATCAGCCGGCTTGGTCTAATGAACACGGAGAAGAACCTGGAGATGGAGATTGGCGTTTCCGTTCAGCAGGTTACATGCTTGAAGTTAAATAAAATATGTAGAATACATGAAATGTAAAAAATATACAAACCTTTCGAAATTTTTCTTTTAAAACATCAAAATACATGGCAATGTTTTTATTTATACGAGGTAATAGCAACCATAGTTTATATTTCTGAAATGAGATTGCAGGCAATGTGCTGTGATCTAAAGTAATCATCAGAACAAGGACGTTTTATAATTTTGGAACATTTTTTATTTAAACAGGTAATGACCGATATCAGTTTTCTTAATTTTGTGGTAATAATTTATTTATATTAAATTTTCGTTTTTCAAATAGAAAGAATGTAATTTAATGTACTTACAATAAAATTCCTGAAATTCTAAATACAAATTCCCTGCTGTATATGTGCGTGAATATCTCCATAGATGTCGGAGCATTCCCTGCATTCCCTTCACTCGCACCACAGTCATTACGTGGATGAACAACCGCCTCCGCCACCAGCGAATCAGGAGCAGCCGCCGGGTCCCGACGAACCTGCTCCGGATGTTCCGGTTGGAGAGGGCGGGGAGCATAAGGAAGAACAGCCGCAGTCACCGAATCAAAACAATGGGGAGAGTGCGCCAGGTGAGGAACTGCAGCCGCACGGGGAGAATAATCAGGAACCGCAGCAGGAACCGCCAAATGAGGAAGAGCCACGACCAGAAAAAGTGCAGCAGCCACCGCCAGAGCCGGAGAAGATCGAGCAGGGCCCACCGTTCTTCGTGGAAGTTCCGCATCCTTTACCGGATCATGCGGGTGATAATGCCGAGCAGCTCCAGGTTGAACCGGCCGGTCAAGGTGAGCTGGAAGATTTTGGGAGTAGCCTTCTCATAGGTAGCCTGTGAACTAGTGATATCTTCCCGGCCTTTATGATTAAATAAAAAAATGTTTGGTAAAACAAAGGTTGCATTGATTTGTTCAAGGATACTTCCTGTACTGACATCTTACATATTTTACATATTTTAAATCGAGAAATCTAGCCAAATTTAGCTATACTGGCCATGTCAATCGTCATTCACTTCAAGTAGTGTGCTGAGTGTGTTTTTGACAGAGGCGCGCTTTCATTACCAGGAGTGGCAACCTAAGTAACTCCCTTGAGGGCGCCCTTGAGGGTCCAGCGAGGAGTCTGACCCTCCTAGTCCTGCCATTCGATCTAGAGTTTTATTCTTAACAAAATATGCATTTGGGGTTAGAGTAAATAATAAATAGTGAACTTAGTGTATGCATTAAATCCAACTCTTTGTTTACATTCAATCCATTTTGTCTATGTATTATAATCAGTTTTTAATAGACGGAGTGCGATTTAAATTATTTTAATTTAATTCCAACTTCACACCGTCTTTAATTCAGGCTATATTTCACGCACTCCTGCATTAACTGAAATATGGATGGATTTTGAAACGCTTGAGTGAAGATTGAATATCGCGTTTTCTCTCAAAATATGGGCGTAACTTGTGAAGAAGGTGATTAGATCAGGCCCAATTTGACACCGTGAAATAGGACGTGATTTATGGTGATTTACGTCATGAAAGTTGGAATTAAGTTGGAATGATACAAATCGAACTCCGCATTTTTGAAATGGTTCCGGCAAGTGTCCTATACCTAAAAAAAATGGTCGCCATAACTCCGCCCACTGGCACCAAAACATTCTTCTGCTCGGATCTCTGCAAATTATGCAGCGATTGTTACTGTCAGTGCCTTGCAAAGGTCGGATTCGTCGTGCTTCAAACAATTTGAAAGGGGGATAAATCTGTCGCAGAAATAGTGTGAAAAACACAATTCGACAAACTCTATTTTTATAATAAAAAATATTGCCAATATTACTGCATGATCTCCGAAAAGAAAAAGAAACTATCCCTCTGCTATCAATAATAATAATACTCTGATATCTAACAATTAAATGAAACTCGGCAAACCAAGTGCAGCGTTTCCATAATCACTGGCGCAAATGGGTGAGGCGGTAATTTTACGTTAAATCCATTAAATGTTTTCTTCATCATTCTTACTATGCAGGGTTTGCATTTATTGCCTTCTAGGGTCGCCATTCCTGCAGCTCTTTATATCATTGTCAGCTACAAACGACGTAATTTCTGTTTCTAGTTTTGGATGTGAAAAATGACGACGAAAACCCCGCCAGCCCCGTAATCAATGAGATTCTTCACATCCAACCGGTCAAGGAGGCACCTTTCGATCTAACCGAGCAGGAGGAAGGTATGTATATACTTTTTTATGGATGACGTGTGGATTGAATTATAATAACGTGACTAAATTGCCGCTTTACAGTATATACTAAGCCGCGTGACATACAAAGATGCATGTGAATAGTTGCGTTATTTGTTTTCAGTTGTACCAACACCGAAGAAGAAGAAAGGCGGATGCTGCTGATCAGTGAAGCATATATAATAGCCTTTCATCAGATGTCGTTCCCGTGTAGTACGAGAGAGCGTCGTCTATTGCCAACTTGTGTCCCAATTATTTGCAAATTATTAGCAATCTCCGTTACGGACCCAAAATTCCTGATTGTATTTGCGGTCCTCGGACCTTTCCTGACCATAATGTATAATACCGTGTTGAAAGGTTGTCAATTTTTCTGGCGTTTGTTTCCGCCGTTTATATTATATATGCCGGTATGTAATATTCAACCATTCATATGGACCTGTGGTTAGGTGTGGCCATGATTGATCGGGTTATTACAAGTAGAAAATCTCGCCACTACTGTAGCACTGCAATATATTGTCGTAGACGACCTACGGTCAAAGTGGTCCAAGCCCATATACAGGGTCCGCCAACAAAGTGCAGACAATTTCGGATATGCTGATTTTTTATTATGATGACGCAATAATTTCTCAAAATGTTTTAGTTACAAAAATAGGCTGACTCCTGTTCTCCGATAAAAATTCTTCATTTAAAGAATCAGACTAAATTTAGTGAAGATATAGCTAACAGACCTGCAGCTTTAATAATGGTAGAAACTTTAGTTTCTTTTTGTGGGATAATCAAAATAACTGCCAAGTTTTTTAAGCAATCTTTTCCCTAATTGTTCTATTGAATAGGAGAATGTCATTTTAACATTATTGTCCTTCATTGCCGTACAAAGTAAGGCAAAGAAAGAACACCCTGATTTATTGATTGAGACTCCCGTTTGGCAAAATCAAAGATAGATGTTGTTTAAGTCTGATTTTTTTAGTTTCAATTTTTTAAGGGTTTTATGGCTTACCTTTTTTTATTTGTCGACTAATTCGATCGTATGCTACATCTGCAATCATTTTGAGACTGATGCGTGCAATGTCGGACCAGGTCGGACTGACAAAAGTTGAATATATTGGCAACTCTCTTTAACATAGGGATGGTATCAAATGTCGAATGTCAAAATCAAATTAAATCAAATCAAATCGGGTATCCTTAAATTCGAAATTCATTCGATTTGATTTTGATTTGATTTGATTTGACGAGCAGTTTAAAACGTCAAGAAGGAATCCATAAATTTACTAATCAATGGCATTGTAGGTCGATACATGTGCCGGTACAATTACAATAATATGATTTGGTTTGGCGGTTTTTAGAAAAGTCTGATCCCACAATAAAGAATGAAGTGAATGGGGTGATGACCATGGACCACATAACTATGAAGGCTATATTTGGGTACTGCCAGATTGATATGAACAATAAAAAATGGGTTTGCGAGTCCGTTGCAGTATGTAGTTCTAGTCCTCTCGAGAAAACGGGCGAGTTTCCATATAGTATTGAATTTATCGTCTAATCAAAATCAAATCAAATCGCTTATTTTGTTCTTTGATGACATCCTACTTCAAGTGCCTAGTAAACAAAACGCATTTCCTTTCGGAATTTCAATACTAATTCGCTGTCTCGAATACACTGAAGAGCTCTTCTCTTCCGTTTGCCGTTCCGTCCGCTTGGTAATATCGGCGATGAACGTCTTGGCTTCCGGTCCTTAAGGTCTGAAGATTTCAAAACCCAACAGACCGAACAGCACCCGGTCCACGATATGTCGATACTTGTTGGCCTGGTTTTTTTTGCTTCTGACGCAGCATGGTCGCATGTGCTGATGAAGCCTCCAATGTATGTTTTCGGCATCGTATCAACGCAGATGACATCCCACGCCATTAATTGCCATCTCCTGAACGGGCTCAGCGTCAATCCGTCCGTCTGTTTTCCGTTAACTCGATCGAGTCCCCGCGGTTCCGACGTGGATCGAATCCCGTCTGAACCCAAAGCCCGCTTGAAGACTTCGTCGAGAGTATTTTGGCGGCTTCCTCGGCCAGCACTCCGCTTGCAGCTGTGATGTCCGTTCGTGCTGAATTGGGCACCGCACTGGCATGCATGTGGTTGGCAAACAACAACCCCAAGACGCAGGGCGACGGCGACGGAAAGTAATGTCACCCAGCAAGTTTGCCATCGGCAAAATTAGCAGAGCATGGATCGAAGCTCCCAATTCCTTGCAGTCCACAGAGCGCAATTGGGCTTTATGTCTCGCCGTGGCTGCAGAGGTTATTTCGCCTGTTCCAATACCGGCATATCCCACGCTTTCTGGCTCTTGGGGTAGGATGGGATTACTTCTCCGGTCATGGCCAGTTGCCAGTCAGTATTTTAGTGATTTCGTCAAAGTCAGTTATGGGCACAATGATAGAGGTCAGATTATTTGACGAGTAAACCGACGCAGAAAGGCAGGGTGTGCTGATTCATTTGTTTTTCGGATCCCAAGTCCACCTTTTCTGATCAGCAAGCAGACTTGTTTCCACACCGGCAGCGCTCTCGCAGTATTGCTTATGTTCTTCACGCTCGTCCGCAGAACTTCGTCGAATTTACTCAAATTGTCTGGCCGGCTCCACACTGGTACGCACTGCAACATGTAAACCACCTTCGGCGCGCTGAAACAATTCTTAAGAATAAAAAGTTCTTACTGAACTTGAAAAATAACCAGCCGGCTGGCCAAAATGCGGAACGTTGTCGTCTTGGTGCACATGACAGTGGGGATACCTTTTCGCAGCAGTGACGCACCCAAAAGCTTTAGCTTTTCACTGCCGATAATTTGATGGCCATGTCAAACCGTTGAATGGTAATTGAGGCGTTTTCTACGCTTACTGTATTATCTGCAAAAACAAAGGCCTCACACTTGATTAAGTTAAGCTCCAAATTGATGTGTTTGCCCAGCGCCACCATCAACCGTAAGTCATTTATCACCACGTAAACAGAGTTGCCATAATACCTTCGTCCAAATACCAGGCGTTTAGGCAAGAACGCATGGCGCCAAACATCTGGCGGGTGATGCGGCAAAAGAGCAGTGGACCCGGCGGGTCACTTTGCTGCACGCCAAACTCAGACCGAAGGACAAAATTGCCAAAGAATTGCGATAAGTGCCGATAAATTTGCCAGATGAAGGCGTAAGAGATTGGTAGATGGGTCCGTGAGACATCTAGCATTGCCATACCATTCACTGTGCGATGTTGAAAACATTTTTTAGGTCCAGCTTTAACAAGACCTGTCTTTGCCCACTCCCTTTGATAAAAACGCTCGTGTGGCGTGGACAACTACTTCTGTATGACCAGGTGTCCCGTATCACAGGATCGATTTTCGGTGAAATTAAAGGTAGTCTCAAAAGTAAGTTTACACATGGTTTATTTGGCAGGCAAGTCCCGAGCCAAATCAGCTGCGGTAACAAGGTAAGAAAATTAGAGAAAACAGACCAAATATTATTGCACGACTCAATTGAGATAGAAAAAGGAGCTTGCATATTATTCGGTCCTGTCCAATGTCACAATTCAGTGTCCGAAGTCGAGACATTATTTGTGCCTCTTGTCCGGCTGATGGTCGGAGGATTAAAGGACAGGAGTCAGCCTATTTTTGTAACTAAAACATTTTGCGAAATTATTGCGTCATCATAATAAAAAATCGGCAGATCTGAAATTGTCTGCACTTTGTTGGCGGACCCTGTACATGGGCTTGGACCAATTTGACCGTAGGTCGTCTACGACGATGTATTGCAGTGCTACAGTAATGGCGAGATTTCCGATTTGTAATAACCCGATCAATCATGGTCACACCAAACCACAGGTCTATATGAGTGGTTGAATATTACATATATGGTATAAACGGCGGAAACAAACGACAGAAAAAAATATTTGCGAATAATAGGAGATACAAGTTGGCAATAGATGACGCTCTCTCGTACTACACGGGAACGACATCTGATGAAAGGCTATTATATATGCTTCACTGATCAGCAGCATTCGCCTTTCTTCTTCTTCGGTGTTGGTACAACTGAAAACAAATATTGCAACTATTTACAAACGTTCTAGTATGCCGGCATTACCAGTGATGGGAATTATGCTGACTGCAAATTGCTATTCCTCGTACAGCAAGTATAGTCATATGTTGGGACATTCAAGTATTACTTAAGCTAAATTTTCGCCCTGATTTTTTTGCGGGGGGGGGCGGACTTGGGTGTGCAATTTTGGCCGAACCCGGCTCTGGATTTAAAAAAAATTGAACTAAACTGAACTTAACTAAAAAGATCAGACCATCCATTTAGGCGGTCAGCAACCATAATTTTATGAAACTTTGCTGATATAAGAAGTGCGCCCTTCCCTCAATCCCCAATTATCATAAAACTCTAAGCCCCCCCCCCCGTCTTCGTTACGCCCCTGCGTATCTCTTCGCTTAGGTAATGCTTAAACACCCTTCACGCAACCGTATCGGTGTTTATAAGTAATAGGTATTCTACATACATGTACGCCAGGCGCGATGAAAATTCTGGAAATATTCGAACACATCTCGAAATTTTCACCGCCTCCTCACGCCAAGTACTTATATGTATGTCCATTTGTGGTCGGTGATCTCTACAATTCCGCGCCCTTGTGCGATGGCATCTTCTTAGGGAAACAATCTCAAAGCAATCATCTCCATTCACGGCTTCAATCCAATATTCTCATTCACATTGATTATATTTTTAACAATACTTCTACTGTTCCGCTGCTTCAAACGAGGCTCATTTTGTTTAGCGCCATATTAAAGTTTGTTGTGTATAAAATGTTGAATATCTCTATAACGTAAGATGATAAATTTTTTTCGGGTATTTTTTTAGGCCACCTCGTAAGCACAGATCGACGTCATGTACACGCAGGAGAATTTGGAAGGCAAGACCAACGAGCAGCTCTCCAAGATCCTCTTGCTGATGGGCCAACCGATCCACGGGGAAAAGGTGGAGCTGATCAATCGCATTCTGCTGTCCAGCCATAAGGTTATTTCTCGGACGACCCTGCAGAAACTTAAAGCGAAAAACACCTAACACAGGATTGGGCTTTTGTCTGCTGAACAAGACAAATTCTACCAGTCTCACCCCATAATTTACATAGGCTACATTAAAGAGAAACAAGATTTGACGGTGAATAAATCATTTGTTTGGGTTTCGAAAACTGCGTTTGCGGTCTGTTTATCCCTCGAAAAATACTGAGTAATTATAAGTCACAATCGTTGTTTTTTATCATGATTAGAAAGGCCAGCCGAAATGGAAGTTTTTAGTCAAAATCCCAGAATTTTGAGCTTTCAGAATGACTCTTCGGCGATATGATCTCAACTCTGACCAGCTCCGAATATTGGTCACATAAAAACCGAACCTTTCCATGCAATAACGATCAAGGTCTTCTTTTGAGTCATCTATCGACCGTGATGGAAAAAAATGCTTGTTTTTGTCAGTTTCTTTAACTATAGCTGAATCAGAAATTGCCTTGATGACTTCAAGGGCCATGGAAACAGTTTTGAAAACTAAAATTATTTTTTCTAAAAAGTACTTAAACCTTTAAGAATCAAAATAATACATTGCGTTGAAATTGGTGAAGATTTTGGTCTAGTTAAAAGACAAATTGCAGATCGAATTAAACTGGCTTGTCCATTTTAGGCACAATCATCTATGCCTTCAAGTGCTGCTGTGGGCACGGAGAAAGGCGGTGCAGTCACCCTCTACACGGAAGGCAGCGGACGTCTTGAGCAGCAACAGCTCCTCCAGCTGCAGACGACCAGCAGCCCCGAACAGCTTCCCGCATTTGAGGATGTCGCCCGTCTGGACGTTCCGGCTATCAGACGGATGACAGGCCCGAACCATGTCTCAACTTCGGACACTGAACTGTGACCTTGGACAGGACCGACTAATACTCAAGCTCTCTCTTTTTCTCACTCGAGTCGTGCAACAGTGTTTGTCTGTTTTCTCTAGTTTTATCTTGTGACATAATCTGTCTTACCCGGCAAATGTATGTCAAAATAATAATAATCGCAAAGTTCTATCAGAAATAGACGACGGGAGCGTGAGTACAGCTCTGCGGTTGAGGTTACTTTGCGGGTCGTTATGTGAGTTTTGGCAAGCCGTGTGGGACAAACTAACAATGAAAAAATCTATTCCACTATTCCAAAGATTATGAACGTTTCTTTTTTTCTGAATATAGTAAAGGAATAAAATGAATCGAATTTAATTGAAATGAACTGCCTGGGAATCAAAACATCTAGTCCGTTTTTGAAGAGCCCAAACAGTCCTAAAAGAATAAACCATACACATCCAACGGCAGTAACACGCTCATCAGAGTATAGGGATGCGAGTAAGCAATCAAAATATCAAACATCAAGCAATCCAGCCAATTTAAACAGGAGTCCGTTCAATTTAAGTTTTGCTTGATTTGATTCCCAATTTTAATTATCAATCTCTATAAACCTTTATCCATTTCCGAACTTTAATCTCTTAAAAATTAGTTTATTAGGTCCAAATCTGGAATTGACATGGCTGAATTTGTTCTCATCACACAAACGTCGGAACTGGTAACAGAAAATCAAGTTTTTTGTTATAAACTATGCTTTTTAGATAAGAAAATGTTAGGATCCCCAAATCAAATCGAATCAAAATATTAAATCAAATCAAACGGAGTTTTTGTTGGTTTTTGTCACATATTCATATTTTCCTGAAGTTTTGACGATCTGACAAGAAAGGGAAACGCATTGTAACTCCAAGATAACGGCCAGAATATAGGTTTAAAATAATCTGCCACGTATTGAGATATTCAAAAATACCAACATATTTCAACAGAGCAGTTATTAGTTTGATGATTACAGCTTCAAAAAAATATGAATATGTAAAAGACTAAACTACGGATAGCTTGATTAAAATATGTTTTAATTGTTCGTAGTTCTACATATGCCAATATGTTGCTGATCTTTTTGCACATTTTTTGTGCGTTATCCTGAAGTTATTAACGCGTTTCATTTTCTTTTCAGATCATCCGAGCATCTTTTAATCGGACTAAAAGTAACGAATTTAGCGTTGGCCGCTCCATCAATAAAATTAGAGCGGCCTTCTCGTCCATCCCCCTCGCTTTTTTGCCCGAAGACATCACACCATTCCGTCGAAAATAGCTCTTTTCCTCGCGTAATCTTTCGTGCGCTTTGAGGGCTTCTACATTAATTAAATGCAGTCCAATCTTTTATGTGCGATTGCTCCTTACCACGCAGTATGTAGTTCGGATATTTCCATATTTTCATATTTCTTTTCCATCCTAAAAGCGAAACTCGGCCGAGTCATGTACACCGAAGAGGACCTGGAAAAGCTGAGTGCGGACCAACTGTCATCCATTCTCAAAGAAATGATCCGCCCGAGTCAGGGATACAAGGCCGATCTCGTCCGACGGATTCTGCATCATCTGACGGACCTACCAAAGACCCATGTCCTCGTCCAGCCGAGACAGACCACTACGAAGAAGGCCGTGACCTTTGTTGCAAGTCCGAACAGGCTGGATCGGGATTGTCTTGGGGTACCTCGGGAGGAGGAGCTGGCTGAACGACCTACCACCAGCATTAGTGAAGTCACGATTTCGGACGTCGAAACTGCTCTAGCACCGACCAGGGCGTTTCTTGATGCGCTGTTCATGGTGAAGTACAACCTGTCCGAGCGTTGCTGCAAGGTCTGCGGCGGGCGGAAGCGCCACCTTTCCTGTCCTGGACCACCCAAAATGCCTGCGCCTGCGCCTGTGCCTGTGTGTGCGCATGAGACAAGCGCTCTTCAGGCAGCAACGCGCCGCCAGAAAAGCCGACAGACAGTTGAACGGCAGGACAAAAATCAGGCACAGCAACTCTTGAAAGATGCAACTCCAATCTTGCCTTATTTAAACCCTTCCTTGTTTTAAATTTTCTGTTTTTGATTCTTTGTTGCGTGTTAAGCAGTCATTGGAGCTTCAGCACGGCGTTGGAAGAAAGTAAATTGCTACTGTATCTGTGTTCCCCCGTAGGTTCTGATAGTTCTGATTCAAGTAAATGTTTATATATTCTACGTTTTATTTCATTTCGATATGGTTATATCACTTTGCCAAGTACTACATCATCGGTTAACAATACCCGATTAAAACTGAACGAATTCTGCAACCATAGTCTAATTCAACTAAGATGTTTATTTAAAATCATTAAATTTTTTCCAAGCATTAGGATATTTTGTTTGACATCTTATTTGAAATGCTGAAATGCTGAAATGCTGAAAATATAGCTTTTCTTTTAAGTAAGATGAGTTTTTTATTTGAATAAACTTGACGGTCGAATTAAATCACTGTCGCTGTGGAGAGCTGTTTGCAAGAGCTGCGTACATACTCATATAGCAATACTTTGTGCTCTCTGATGAAGCATATTTTTCGTCTCCCCCCCCCGCCACTGATTGAAGGAGACTCCTCCAGGGCACGTGATGGTTATGAAACGCACGGCGTATGCCGTGCGCGTGCGTTCTGCGGGAGAAACTGTTGATGCCGTTGGGATAGTCGCATCTTTGACAGGCTTATTTCTGGATTTTTGTTGACCGGCGAGATTTTCCCCAAAATTCTCCTTTCTCCTTTCGCCTTTCTGCGCACCTACACTGTGGCCTACAGTCCAACCAATCACAAGGGATGACAAACATGACAATGGCGCGCAGTGTGACATTCTGTCATGTGGACCGGTGGGCTAATCGTCTCTCGGGACATGCACAGAAAGAAGTCACACGGGATAAGCAGCTCCAAGACAAATAATTCCTTCCTACGCAGCGACGGGGAACGGAAACAATCCCATGTACAGCGCGGGAATCTTGTTCAAAATTATTGTCAGCACAGCCACAAGCTCGCGGTTGTTTCTCGCGTTGAGCTTGTAAACACAATTATAGAAAATGAGTTTCAGTATTTACAGCAAAGCTGCACCTAATACAAGCGACGTCAAAGTGAAAGGATTGTAGAATACCAAATTCCGAGC
>LRSR01013664.1:0-24192 GCA_001579985.1 Hypsibius dujardini
TCATGCCAAAAAAACGGGTAGCCAAAAAAACGGTTATAGACATACTGCTTAAGGAAGTCAACCGACAACGTGTTGGCGTTTCCTGCGTTCAAACATTACACAAATTTCTTATTATGACGTTAATTGTGACTCGCTCATACTCTACAGTTGAATCCTTTTCCGGAAAATTACACCCTTTTTTATGTGCTGAAGAACGATTTTCTTTCCGCGACCTTTAGTGTGTGGACGACTGATGACAATGAGCGACATTCTTAGCTTATTCTCTTGCTTGTATCATAAAAGAGAACTCTCGGATTATTTTCAGAATCGTATTATTTCACATTTGTTATGAAGCTTGCTGCTAGTCGGGATAACCGTACTACCGTAATATATTATTTGAAATAAAAGTTCAAAATGTTACTGCCGTGAAACATAGAAGCACATCGAAAAGTCAATTGATTGAATAAACGTTCCGGTGCTCAAGAGACTCAGAATCTTTTGCCTGTATACCTTCCACCCTGTCCGGGCGATGGTTTAACCTCCATCCTTGACGCTGCAGGATACGACGCAGTTCGAATCTGTAGTCTTGATTGAGGCAAATAAAGATGACCTAGGCAAAGCATCAACAACTCGTATAAATGGCAAGAAATAAAGTAGTTCACAAATATTCCTCAAAGTTAACCCAACAAGGCGGTTATGCCTTACCGGACTGAAGGCATATTGTGATACCAAACAGAGACGCATCCAGACGAGCAGTAACGGTTGCCGCTGAAACACCGTTCCACTGTCCATGGTAAGCAGGGCGTAAGTTGGCAGGTTGCAGGCCACGCAGAACAGAAACGACACTAACAACATTCGTGCCACTCGCAAACGCCGTTTTTTCATCTGGACCAACCGCTGACGTTCGAAGACCATACTATTGTTCATTGATACAGACACTTGTGTGGTCCGATAAGTTAAGGGATGACCTACAATTACGACCAGTACCCCACCGACTACTATGTAAGGCCCATACGCACTTAATCCGAGAAAGCAGTAGCTCGCGAGGTTGTTTAACTCCGGCACCATCGCGCAATGCCCCACCCCGGACATAATGAAGGAGCCCCGAAACCCTAGAGCAAACGGCAGAACGGTGGCAATACCCATGCCCCAGCAAAAGGTCACCATCGCTCGAAACGGCCAAGGGGCAATCCATTTAGAGTAGCGGTACGGGAATATGATGGCAACGAGGCGGTTGATGGCCAGCCAGGCCTCTGTCCAGTTGCTAGCGTAAACCGTGGCCGACTGGAGAGAGTGGATGTAGGAGCAGATATTGCTGGGCACGGCCATGAACCAGTAAGCTTTCCCGTAGAGTACGACTGCGTTGATGGGGAAATGGATGCCGCACATGATGAGGCTGGTGATAAGGAGGTGGAGGATGAGGCTGCCGCAACCATTTCGGAGTTTCTTGTGGTTGGCGATGATACGGATGAGGAGGGCATTGCTAACGACTCCGAAGAGGCTGAAGGTGATGAGCACGATAAACCATGGTGTTAGTTGACCACGCAGAGCACCGGGGTTGTATTGCCAGGATGTGGTTGTGTTCCATGAGGCTATAGTTTCATTGAAGGAGGTATTGATCATTTTTCCGGTATTTGTACTTTGCAATAAAAACCGGTACTTATTATTCAACGTATAAATAATTTTTTTCTGTCTCGTTTACAGAAAAGGGCGAAGGTGCTAAATTGTCTGTGCTTTAGTAAATGTGGATCTTCAAAAAGGAGACCTCGGAAGCGGGATCGGTTTATAGGTGGAAATCTGAGGTATGCAGTGACATTTGACCAGTGACATTTCCTTGCAATGCCCCATTGTAACGGGCAGGAAGTCTGTCAATTGAAAGGGCTACACTGTAGTTTGTATTCTTTCGGAGCGCAATCTCCTTCGACATTTCTGAAAGGCACACACTATTTCTAGAATAAGCTGAACTTGAATAGGGTTAGCTACATTTTCAAAGTACCGTACCCATAAGAGTAATGTACTCTTAGGGGAATTGTGGAAATTTCTTTGAGGGGAGCGCGTGTTTATTTGATTTTGGTCTTCAGTCTTTCAAAGAACAGCGGCCCTCCCAATTTCTGTCAACAAACCAGCGAAATGATTATAGATATATCTAAATACCAAACCAAGATCTACCAGACGCAAACAGTGTTAATAAGTTTTAATGTGATAAGTTCCAGCACGTTCTCTTTCATCCTTTCCCGGATCTAAAGGTCAATTAAAATGCGGCATTTCGAACGACCTTCCGCGCATTGCCCTATCTGTAAAACACTGTACACAGATTGGCAGCTTCTTTTTCCACCTATTTTGCTGCTTAAATTTCGGCCTTAAGGCAATTTCTGTGACAACAAAAGGTTACGTAAAAATGGCTGCCGTGCAAGGAGCATGATCCGAACCCTCTGGCCTGTCATGACGCACATTGTGCTTCTGCCTTGGACCTCTCAAACATTACATAAACATTTTTTTGTTGACGGTCGAGCCTGGATCAGCATTGCCCAATCGTGGGGGCCAGGGGATGTTTCCATATTTCATAAACTGGATTTTCCCTGTAAATGTCCATATCAACGTTTAGCTTGGGCGAAATAGCAGAGCAAACGTTCATTACCAGACGGACAAATTGGTTATCGCGGTCAAATTACCATGTCGCTACTTTTACAAATTCGACTCCTTTTGGGCCCGTAACAGAGTGCCAGAATCTTTTGGGCAAATACTTCCGCCCTGTTCCGTGAAAGAGCCCAACCTCCGTCCTGGACGTGTGACGATGCGGCGCAATTCCGCCCGATAGTCTTGGTTGAAGCACAGGAAAATAATCTAAACCAACAAAATAATACAAATTAGTATGGAAATAATTGTCGCAATACCGTTATGTTAAGTCCGCACGAAAAGCTCAAGAACAATCCGCCTTACCGGACTGAAAGCGTACTGCGATATTAAAGATAGGCGCATCCAGACGAAGATTAATGGATGGCGTACCAACACCCTCGCACCCAGCGACAGAAGTGCGTAAGTCGGAATGTTACAGACAAGGCAAAAGACAAACGAGACGAGCAACATTCGTGCCACGCGAAAACGTCGGGATCTTAGTTGAATCGTCGGTGCACTTTGCGCTACCTCCTGCTTATCAGCCGGGGCGGTCACTTTTACGGTACGAAAAGTCATCGAGTGACCCAGGATGACAACCAGCACGACACCCACTATAATGTACGGTCCATACGCGCTCACTCCAAGAAAGATGATGCTCACAAGGCTCCTAGCTCCAGGCATCATCGCGCAATGGCCCAAACCGGACATTACGAAGGAGCCTGCGAAACCCAGAGCAATCGGCAGTACGGTGGCAATACCCATACCCCAGCTAAAGGCCACCATCGCTCGGAACGGCCAAGGGGCAACCCATTTCGGGTAGTGGTATGGGAATATGATGGCGACGAGGCGATTAATGGCCAACCAGGCCTCTGTCCAGTTGCTGGCGTTGGCCGTGGCAACTTGGATGGAGTATATATAGGTGCAAATATTGCTGGGCACGGCCACGAACCAGTAAGCTTTCCCGTAGATTACGACAGCGTTGATAGGGAAATGGATGCCGCACATAATAAGGCTGGTAATGAGGAGGTGGATGATGAGTCGGCTACAATCGTTTCGGAGTTTCTTGTGGTTGGCGATGATGCGGAGGAGAAGGGCATTGCTGATGATTCCGAAGAGGCTGAAGGTGATGAGCAGGACAAACCACGCAGTTAACTGACCGTGAAGGGCTTCGGAGTTGTCGTGCAACAGAGTGGTTCCGTTTGGGGTGCTGTTAGTCATTTTGAAGTTTAAACTAGGTGGATTTCTGGCTCGTGTGAAATACTTGTTATATAAAATACACCGACGTAGTAATTCGGGTCTTGTGCTGTGGCCGACCCAGTGCTTCCCTTCTATGTCAAAGAGGGTCTCTGCGGGCACTGAATTTATATACGGCAAAGCCAAGGATTCGGTGATCTTTGCTTATTATCGGGCACTGACCGTGACCGAGTGTAACGTTACGTTGAAAATGTCTTGCCGTGAGCAAAATTGTCTGATATGAACTCTTCTAACATTTTTGGGAACATTTCTGGGATGTCATGGTTTAACCCCAGGCATGACATGACCTCTGTGCATTGCCTTTGGAACCTGGCAAAGTTATCGGAATAAATGTCAGTTTCCGTTCCCTCCAAGCTCTTATTGGTAATGTATGTACAGTTACGTGTATTCCAAAATATACAATCAATCGATCAATGACATGGAACGTATACATTTCCTCATTTCAACTCCTTTCAGTTCTTCTTCAAATGAGTATTTCGAGAAAACTCAACTGAGACACTAAATTGTGTGTGCGATCTGTAGTGAAAACTAAATATTGTTGATTTGAAGTCGGCCGTTTGAAACTTTGAGGGAAAGGGGAAGTAATTCTATCTTAAGACATTCTGATAGGGAAACCCGTTCCCCCAAGGTCAAGATCTAGTAATTTTCCCTGCAAATGTTTGTCAAGCCTTTCCGCTTAGCTGCGCGTTTCCGAAGTAACGATTGACGCCATAGCTACTCAGATTTCGGCAGTTTACCAGAGCCATTACCACCAAGTAGAGAGCCGTCATGAATACGTCGGGTATCTCGGAGGTGCGATCGTTACATTAACTCCACAGACCTGGATCATCCTTGGGGCGAGGTCCGACTTTGTCAAATTATTCTGTGACCTACATATCTATATATATATATGATACTGCACATGGTGCATATGCATTAGAATGATTAGCAGTAGAACCAGATTACAAACATATAACCAATATCGGTCCACCCATCGGAGGGCACGAGTCTCATCATCAACTTCAACTCATCAAAATGACGCAACAGCAAAAAATTTCAACTGACCAAGTAGCAAATTGATGACAGAGTAATTTAACACTGAATCTTTAGTTCATTTTAGAGATCGGAAATTCTGTTGAGTTTCAGCTTCCTTCCTCTACGCGCTTGTATTACGCGTGGCCGAAAGTAATTTACAGTAACTGAGCGCGTCTATGTTGGCCTTTTTGTATCTTGTCTTCTTTGTAAATAGTTGGTTGACCTATGTCGAACTTTCCGTTTTCTGCTTGGTTAGTTCATTGTTCATTTCATCTGGGTGGGCTGACACTTACAAATTATGAAAGGATGAGTCGCTGTGTCCCCATCAGCCAAAGCAAGAGCATTTACTGCAATTCGTCCATCAAGGTTGTTTTCGTTTGGCGGTGCAGATTGTGTTTGACACGCCACCTGTGCCCCTCACTAACTTAGATTGGCGCACTTTTGGCCATAAAACAAGGTGGCCAGAGGCCAGAGTTATGAGCAAATTCCAAGAGGCTATGCCCGCTTTTTATAGTAATCTTTTATAAATTAATACACTATACCTGCTTTCTGTTTGCGGATTCCGAAAAATAATTTTGCTGATGGCATTCGATTACAGACTGATAAAGGTGTCAATCCTCATGGGTTCAATGTTCCTTCATCTGCGCAAGAAGCGTTTTAGCACGCACAGTAAAGGAGCACACGCAAGCCGTAGTACAAACTATTCAATCCGGCAATTTCATCACTTCCTGTTATTAAGTGTTTATGGGATTTGACTTTTGCCTACTCTATTCAAAACAGCTTCTTTTTAATTCCATGTACAAAATTTGACTCTGTTTTCATACCAACAGATTCTCAGAGAACAGACTGGATGACGTACATCCCAAGCATGTACATCTCGATCATTAGAGCAAAAATCCGCTTACAAATCCATCATTTTGTTAACGAAGCATATCAATATAGAATAATGCAATCAAAAATTATTCTGCTTCCGAAGCGCTACGCCGGTTGATCTGCTCTTGCGAACCCATCCTCGGTTACATATACATTCTGCACGGAACATAATGGAGCTTAATGTTACGAGCAACCTCACTAGTAGTAAGGGTACAATCAATGCCACTGTAAAGTCTCACGAACTTTTGTGGTGGACAGCTTCGATTCTCGGCCTGAACTTTGCCGGAGCGCTGGCCAACATCCTCCTCCTACTGGTCATGACCGTCTACAAACCGCTCCGTCAGTCGTCCAGCTGCGCCCTCCTAGTCCACTGCATCGTCATTGATCTGTACCAGACGGTTGTGGCTGTTCCCGCCCAAATCATTCCCGTCTACATGGGACCGACACACCGCCTGCCGACCTTCTACTGTCGCACCCTGCCCCTGCTGGTCTTCTCGACGTCCTGGGCCAGCATGCATGCCTCCTGTGCCCTGGCCATGCATCGCCTTGTGGCCACCGTGCTACCACATCGCTACGCTGCCTTTACCAAAAGATCATCCTTAGCCCTGATGATCCTGGTACCGTGGGTGCTCTCCCTGTGCATCGCCATGTTTCCGACGGTCGAATACGGTATGAAGGTTGTGGTCAGTCCGGTTAACGGAGGATGCACGACGGTGGCCGTCGGAACGCAGACAGTCTTTACCATGTACACCGTCATTGGGACGTACCTTCCCACGGTGGTTATTGGGCTGTGCTATGTGGGTATCGTGCTGAAGAGCTTGATGGAAATGCATGGCCGTAGTAGACCGATATCCCAAGCGACTGCGCTGCGAAGACGGTCGGAGATTTCGCTGACGTTGTTCGTGTCCTTCCTGTGGCACTGCATCACGCTGTATCCCATGATGATTGCCGTGACCTTCTATCCCGGGGTATATTCCCGGAATGTGCAGCTGCAGTTGGCGCTGAAAGGGATGATTAACGTTTTCAGTGCAGTCAATCCGGTATGTCGTATTGAAAAACATGCTCGGTTTGACGGAAGAGGTGTACGAGATTTTCCGCATGAGCGAGAGATGTATTCTAAGCCAAAAACCAATTATGGCAACGTGACAAAGGCTTTTCCGAAATCTTTTTGAGGGCACTGAATTTCTCTGAAATTGCTTTAAAATTGTGTTCTGGATATTAAATCAGAATGGACCAGTCATGCGTTACTCTATATAGCCTTTGTCTACAGCAAAATATAACTGGCGAGGACAGTGATGACGCAACCTTAAGCATCCCACGATAAGCTCCATGTACAAAGTGTGTAATTTGCAGGTATTTTATTGGACTAGCAGCAGGCTGTTCCAGAATGGCCTGAAAGAAGTGTTGGGATGCCGGTGGACATGGGCTCAAGCACGAAGCAGGATATCGCCTGTCTCCAAGTAATGGCCGCGTTGTCTATCTGCTCCGGCCCTATGGATGATAATGCCGACTATACCCATTGATAATAAGCCGCTCTCATCATCCCCGAGCTGGAACGGAGACATATCATATCGGAATTCTAATTTTGACAGGCCATGATTTAGCTTATCGTATTATTGTAATTGTCATTTTTTGGTAAGCCATATTTTCACTCTGCCTGACTAATATGAACATTATAGGACCATGTGTGTCACAACTATGAACGCTAAACAAGGAATGCGTCGCTGTGGGCCTTGAAAAAAATGCGTGCTGCTATGATCTCTTGGTATTATAGTTAGTAGTCGATAAACCGTCCGGCGTATTTGGCATTGCAAACGGCGGAATTAATTCTCACGGACAGGGTCCTCACCTCACTAAATATATGATGCTCTTCTGTTAAAATTCCGAGACATGAAACTTTTAATTCTAAGATCACTGGCACAGTCAATGGCCAACCAGGAAAAAATGTGTTTCAATAGAGAAATGGCCTCTCTCAGTGCTTGCGGCTCTGGTATTTGGATGTGGAATTGTCGTGCCCTGATCCATCGTCGATCTTGACCCCACTATGGACTATCAGCCGAGTCCGGCAACATAAGAGCAGTCTCTTTTGCACACTGTAAAAAAGATCCCTTAAATATTTGATGTCAATGAAAACTTCCAGATGAAGCATATGGCATTTAATGCTATTCTTATATTCTTACCAACTGGATTTTACACGGGAACCCTTGTAGAGTATGTTCTTTCTGGAAGGGCATAAGTTATGGGCTATAAAATGTTAATCAGTTCGTCCTGTGCAGTGTGCAGTATTATCAGTTGTTTGTGGTGGCTGTGACCTAATTTTCGGTTGGAACGGCGCGAGTGCTCCACGCAAGCTGGGGCGAAATATACTTCAGATTTGCATTCCGGCGTCGCCTGATCTGGTCCTCTTAGGAAAGTGTTTCTACAGTCATGCCACACCCCAGACCCGAATGGTCACACCTCTCCAGGTGAATGGCAAAATTTCTTGCCCCATTTTTAGACTTTAGAAACAGCAGGCAATTCCATCACCACGTAGAAGAATTACCTATTTCATATGTCCGTCTCTATCTATTCATCAAGCTAGCCAAACGGTTGCGACAACGAGGACGCGATCAAGGAACATAATTACAGATGTGGCAGCTGGTTCGGCTGTAAGAAAATGGACGATGAATGCTTCTTGTAATTTCAGAAAAATACCTGCTCTGACGACAACGGATGGTGGTGCTAGTTAACTTATGACTCGTAAGTATATGGCATATGTATACATGCGTCCTAGACAACACGTTTCATGTGCGTTTTATAGTAATGGATGCTGTTTAATATAGACCTCTATTTTAGTCCGAATTATAAACGCATCAAGTACGCAGCCAAGGTGAGTGGGTCTACGGTGGCGGACAAATAATATGCAATGGACTAGAGCACCACCAAAGACCTACCTCATGTCTGTTCTACATTAATTGCTGTCATATAACGTAAATTCTGATCAACATCTTTCTATGAGGGCAGTTCGGTTCAATGTTATATTTCGGTTTCAACGAATTCATGAACGTCTCAAGTGAAGTGGGATCAATTTTTTAGGGAAAAAGTGACCTAAGATGAAGTGAGCTAATATATGATGAATGGGGGTATTTATCGAGTTTTTATGGATCTTTATCCTTATTTTCAGAATAAATATTTTCGTGCAAATAAAAGTTGTGCCAAGTACTGTCAAATCAGATCAATCAATCGACAGACAAAGAGACGGAGAGACAGATAAACAAAGTGACGGAAAGAGAGAACAGATAAACAGACAGACAGACAGACAGACAGGCAAGCAGACAGACAGACAGACAAACAGACAGACAGATAGACAGACAGACAGACAGACAGATTATTTTTGTATATTTTGAATAGATTACATATATACTAATACAAGTCAAAACATCCCGAGGTTACAACGGAAATACATCTTTATTATCTTTTCCACTTATTTTTAATGATGTGCAGAGAAGTGAAAGTTCACCAAATAGAAAATATATCTCTGAAACGCCGGTCAAATATGAGTAGTCTGCGAAAAGGACGATCGTCGCTTTCTCAAGCCAGAATCATTTACACAGCTCTAAAAAATGCATACTCTTCAGATTTGTTAGGATTTCAGAAAGGTCGAAAAAAGTTTGTCCTGCAGTCGCTTATTTGTCGATGCTGGCCGTGACCTCCATCCGGTTGGAACGCCGCGAAATCTTCACCGAGCCGGGCGGCGTTACCTCCGGGGTGAATTCCGGCGTGGACTGGTCCGCCTTAAAGTGAACCAGCACCATGCTGCTCCCAAAATGGACGGGGAACCTGCGCAAAAGAACCATAAAAAACAGTCATTCATAAATTCAATAACAATACTGATCAGAAAGTCAACAATAATAATATAATAATCATAGAGTCGATAAGAATAGTATGATATGACAAAAACAATAATAATGATTTAATAATTATAAAGTCAATAATAATAATATAGTAATATTAAATTGAGTATCAATAATATAATCAATGATTGACTAAAATATAAGTACACACATGACAAAAACCTTGCGCTAACCGAGTTAAGCCATCACTCGTTAGACTCATGGCTGCTGTACACAGCCACAAGTTAAAATGCTTAATTCGGTGGGCGCAAGGTTTTTGCCACGTGTGTAGTAGCCCTGACAGGTACTTACTCTGAGGCGATGACCACTTCCGGGGACTTTTGCGTGCTGTTCTGTATGACCATGCACAGTTTCGTGACCATCTCAATCGAGTGGGTACTTTGGAACATGAAGTCTCCCTTCCGTTTGAACAGTTCGCCCTGGAATTATGAATCCGGTAAAAAGAATTGTCGCATTTTTCTTTAATTCATACTGTCATTTTCTACATACCGGTCGGAGGTGTATGGCGACAATTTCGTCCTGATAGGGACTGACGGAAATACGGGCAATGTCCGAGACCTGTATCCGGTACTTGATGATCATGGTGCGTTGGTCGATCACGAGGAAGGCGTTTGTGGATATCACAGCGAGAACGTAGCTCGGCTGCGATAATAATAAGCAAGCAACAGTGTAGAAAGAAGTCTGCATTCAATAACAAACACGTCCAAATTTCATACGTGAAAGACCATACCTTGCCGTTCGTACGATGAATCTTCGGCATAATGTCCGCAAAGACGACATATTGATCGTTGGTGTCGAGGGAAAGTTTTTTCCACTTTACGTTCTGCCGTAGCCGAACATAGTCGCCCCGGAAGGGATGAGGAACTCTGAACGATGCAGCGCAACAAAAAGATGTTCAATACGAAGATCAATATTTTGTGTATGTCGAAAGTTTGCAAGTGAGTTAACATAATGCCTGCCAGTGGAAAAAGAGACGTACGTTCTGCTGTAGGTGACTTTCTTGCCGTAAAATATGGAACTGGCCACGACTTTCTCCCGCATGCGACAAATGGCCGTTTGGTCAAATCTCCTCCTGTAGTACCGACACTGCAAGCAAAAAAAACACTAATCAAGATGAAGCACAGATTATGCACCGGGGATGAAAATATTTCGCTCATACTGTACCGAGTATTAGTAAATGTTTAAGAGAATGATGGTAATGATTGCAATTTATTTTTCTGTCGCTGTGTTGTACAAACAAGATAAGATCAAGCCTTCTCAGTAATTTGAAGCACACGCGTTTTGCTGCGCTGTTTCGTTTGAACGGTAGAACTTCCTAATCAGAGTTGCCCCATTTTGAAATTCGAGCACCCATCCATTCCCATTCCATCGCCGGGCGGGTCCCTCCCATTCCCATTCCATTTTCAAAACTTTTTCCATTTCCCATTCCATAAATATGATTTACCATTTGCCATTCCCATATATATATTCCCGTGTTTGGTCACATAAGCACGTGACTTTTCGCCTCTTCACTGAACAGGTGTCGGCTGACTTAATTTTATACATCGAGACAGAATTTTCCGTCAATTTAGCAATCAAGTACCGATTTTTCACCTGATATCATAATAGTTCAATTTTTTTAATGAAAAACTCATTTTTCCCATTCCCATCCATATTCTAAAAACTCAATTTTTTTCCACCCATTTTCAGATCGGTCCCATCTCGATATATATCTCGATAGGAAAAATTGAAAATGGAAAAACAGGACGAATGGGAACCCGAAGAAAAAGATGGGACAACCCTGTTCCAAATACTCTTTCAGCTGAAATATGTCATCTTACCCGCCAGCGGTGGTGGATATCTTTAAGGATCATGTTGGTGTGGAGCAGCCAGGACGGACTGGGCGGCCAGCGCTGGTCAATCGGCGACATACTGGGCAGGTGACGCACCAGGTAGACCAGAAACTTGTAACGCTGTCAACCGGGAACAAGGGCTTTTAGTCCCAACATCCGACTAATTATTAATTTGAAACCGATAATTAATTAACCAAGTAATAATTAAATACAAATAAAACAAAGGCCAAATAATAAGTAGATGCAAAAAATTAATGAAAAAATCATTAAGTGCTTATTTAAAAAAGATAAATAATTGTTAAATCACTAATTACTAAATAAAAAAAATATTCATTAACATAAATAAATAGTCTGTAAACGTGATCAGAAACGAGTTAACGCTATCAACCAGAAACAAGAGCATTTAATCCGAACATCGACAAGTTATTAACTTGAGGCCGATAAGTAGTTAATGAAATAGTTACTCAGTTCAGATAAAGAAGCTGAATAATAAATAACGAGAGAGAATTATGGGAATAGTAATAACTATATGCAAATTATTTACGAGAGATGAATAATTGTTATTTAACTGATTACCAAGCAAAAGCATTTAATATATGAACAGACACAAATAACTAATTTTATGTTTTAGGTGAACTTACAACATAATTTTTGAAGAAGTCAGTGATCCTTTTGGCGGCCTCGTCTGGACCGAGTCCACTTCCCAGATGGTCGCCCACGGTCATGGCTCTCCGGATGGGCGGCGTCGGTTTATTCCGCAACATTCCCAGCGCAGCCGGGATGCTGTTACTGCTCTGCGACAGGAGATTGCGCATTTTAGCGGGCACAATGGGTCGCGCAAAGATGACGGGGGAGGCGCTGCTGGGTGCGGGCGAGGATGAGCTGGCCACGCCGGCAGTGGCCGTGGCGGTCGGCGGAGGGACGGGAGCCATGATGATACCACCACCGCCGCCGGCGCCGGAGCTGCAGGCGGGGGCGCTGGGGTAAATTATGTTATTGCTGTAGGGCGCGTACGGCACAGAATGTGAGGAGTCCATGGAGGACGAAATGGATGAATGTTGCTGCGAAGACAAGGAGAAATCACTTCACAATGAGAAATTACGTAGAAAAATGCAGTGTGTCCGTTTACGTCCTGTCTGTAGTTACAGATCTATGCCATCTCAGGCCGTAAAACATAGATTGCATTTTATACGGTACAGTTCATAATAGAGAGTTTTCGCAAACGGTATATCTCACGGTATAGCCGTACAGTATAGAATAATGAACTGGGGTCGGAGAGAGTTTTCTGTACTGTACCGCTATACCATGAGATATACCGTTTGCAAAAACTCTCTAATATTTTGATCAATAGTTTGTTTATATATCTATACCTTTTAAGGAAGTTAAGAAACGCCATAGAATATTGTCGCCGAACGATTATTAACCTCATTGTTCCTATGCCTTTGGGGTTCCCTGTCGCTGAATGTTTATAATTAAAAAACTACAGAATACACATAATACATACAGCTAAAACATATAGCAGAAAACAAGGTCTTTGAAGGTCTGGATCGAGCGTTAGCCGTTACTGTAAAATATTTTCCTAGGGAGATTTCCACAAAATTGCATCCGACAGGGTAGAAATGTTTTCGGAAGGTATTGTGGAAGCGAAGAGTCTCATCTTTCCAGTTAAGAATAATGACCCACATATTGCACTCTCTGAACAACAATTTTGCTGCGTGGCTCCGCATTCCAACGAACATTCAAAATTGAAACGGCATCCTTAACGAATTGTGACTTCCAACTGAGATTCTAATAACTTCAGACATTCATCCTATATGAAATTGAAATAAATGATAAACACAAATATCATTAAGCTGGCTTGATTTTAACAATTCACATAAAGGGACGTGCGTGAGCAGCTACGGTATCCTGCGGTCTCTTACCGCCGCGCAAACCACGCGCGCTACTAGCCCGAATTCGTTTTTTAAAAATAATTTTTTTAAGCCTTACGATGCTTACGTCATTATACAAGGAACGCATGAGGAGCTTAGACATCCGCCCGGCGCCGGGGGCCGGCCGTGCACTGCTGTCCTTTGAGCTGTGGCTGGAGCTTTGAGCGGAGGTTGAGGTACTGACACTCTTCCGGGAGCGATACCCGCGAAAGGTCTTTTGTATAATCACAGCAATATTTTCCAGCGCCTTCTCTCGCAGCTCATCCATCAAATGAATCTGCAAAAAAATTTTCGTAAAATACCTTTTCAAAAAGCGAAAATAGTTTTTAGCTAAATGAGGTGAACGTACGGTTTCGTAATATTTAACGAAAATTTTGGTCCGTCCAAATACGTATTCGATCGGCATCACGCCCTCCGGTTTGAGGTCCAGCAGGAGTAGCCGTACTCCGTCCTTCGGGTCGCCGTCCCAGGTGGGCCAGGTCAGTTGGGAGATCATTTTATAGTGTTTAAGGAAGCCGTCGTAGGACTGGCGGAAGGCGAAACCGGCACGCCGTACGCGGACTTGATCAACAAGGCTAGAATAAATATCATATAAATGTGTTTTTTTTCACTCTAATTTTGCTTTTATGGAATATGGCTATCCTTTGATCACTTGCCCCATATAGCGAATCTGGTGTTTCACTTTTTCTTCGTCGAAAAAGTTGGGCCTCCGAAGGTCGTTCGGCTTGATACAGGTGATGAGGGTGGTGGATCTGTTGGCTATACTGCTCAGCAAGGAAGTCAAGGATACCTAAAGAAGAGCTCCCGAATTAAGTTGGTGGTCAACGCTTATTAAGCTAATTTAATTGTTCGTGTTCAGGCGCTGTTAAAATATGGCACCGGTTCGGAAAACATCAGGGTAGATAGTGTATTCACCGAACAGCTACGAGGGATTACCTTACCTCTTTTCTACAGTTAGTCTATATGCTCCATAAATTTATAGAATTAATATACACTTATATTTATAGCTTCTAATATTTTTGCTAAAATAACTTATTTGATTTTAAGTAAAACATCAAATAAATTTAAATCTACCGTTTAAATTTATTTAAATAAAATAGTATTTTTTTAAAGGAAAAGCCACAAACCCAACATTTAAAATATAATTTTAAGCACAATATCCAAATGTTAAAGTAAATTTAGTGCTTTCCAATAAACATAAGCTTTTAAATATCAATTTCTCTCTGGGTTAGTTTTAACATGAAAAATATTTTTCATTTAAAATCAAAAAAGGTTTGCTGAACGATTTAAAATATTTTTGAAATATATTTTAACAAATATTAGTCGGCTAATTTACCTTCAGATGTGTGGCAATTGTCACCGGTTTTTTCCCAATTGTCCTCGCCGGGTTACCTAAACCGCATGAAAAAATGCAACGCTTTAATTAGCACTCCATAATAGTACTCTCTGCTGTTTTACCGTCTGGGAAGAGTTCCTTCGCGAGCTGATGGCGACACGAATATATTAGCTCCGCCAGACTGTGATCGACCATGTCCATGTTCTTCTGAACAAAGGTCTGCGAGCTGTACGTCACGGTTCCCGCAAAATGTCGGATCTTAAACTGATCCATGGGAACGTTGTTGGTGGGTCGCTCCAACGGTGGAAGAAAATTCCGGTCTTGCGGATGGTACCGCGAAAATTTGTGCAGCAACTGCTCTCCACTGGTCACCTCGTCCTTATGGCAAATCTCATCCAATACCGTCAGTAAACTATGATTGCCCTGTAAGCCAATAATCAATAAAAAACACTTTCGAATTTATTTCAATTAATTTTATTGTTTTTTTTTTGCCTTTTCAATGAGGTCGCAGACTTCGTTACTGCCGGCATAGGGCACCAAGGTCCAGGCGATGTTCTCCTTGACGTACTCCTCCTGCTCGTATTTCATTATCATATCGGAGACGACTTGGTGGAGCTTTTCCGCGGTGTAGTTTATTACGAATTGTTCGAAACCGTTTTTCTGCAAGAAAATCAACTTTAATTACGCAATATGATGTCCAAAGTATAGTCCAAGGCATAGGATTAATATAGTTACCTCGAAACACTCAAACCCATAAAGGTCCAGGACGCCGAGGTAGGTGCGACTGCTTGAGCTTGAGTAAGAAAGGCAACTGTTGATCTTGGCGACGATCCACGTGAAGAGACGGTTGTAGAGCGCTTTGCACAGCTGGTCACGCAGTCTGCTGGCCTGCATCAGAAGATTAAGACATTAAGGGAAAGTAATTTGAACTTTTCAGAGTCTACTTTTTGAAATACTTTGGTAAAAAAATAACCCAAACTTTTTCAGTCTGACTTTCTGAATCATTTTAGTGCCTGACTTGAGTGTTGTCATTACTTCGTTTCAGACCCAAGCGAGCCACCGTTTTTCTACATGAATCACACATAAATCACACATACTTAGGGTACTACATTTAATTCTAACATTTACAGTTATACTACATACTATCGAGAACGCACCCATTATTTTTAAAACCGGGACAAATTAAAATTAATTTGTTTAAGCTTCAATTATCGAATGATTTTTGTGGTATATAGAATTTTCACGTCCAAGCACTTCATTATGGCATCCTCCACTGTTTTTTATGTATAAACCACACCTACCTCCTGGGCGCTGAGGGCAGTCTCCATGAGGTCGGCCTTCATCTGCACCAGTCCCGTGGTGAGGACCGACATAAATCGCTTTGAGTCTGAGCATTCCAGGAGTTCGGAGACCTCGTGAATTTCTGAGGCAAAAAAAGAAATAATAATTAAAAGTTTTGATCAATCTTATTTCGCGCCCTACAAATAGGGTATATGCAATTTTTACCATGTTCGTTGAGCACTGTACAGGATTCCGTGCCGTCGACGTTGGTCTTCGGCAGGAACTGGAGATTGCCTAGCTTGAGAACGGCGGCAAGGATTTGAAAGACTGACTGGCACTCCGCCGTTGAGAATCCAAGCACGTCCAGGGCGTCCTAAATACCGGCAAAAATATACAAAATATTTAGTTGACTAGTTTAATTTTCCCGTAACAAAAACTATTCTAGAACGGTGTACCTTGGTTATCACAAATTCTCTTCTCTCATCAAGGCCATCGATTTTGTACACCCCTCCCGCCCGGAGGAGGCTGTACTTTTCCGCATTTCGTTGAAGCTTTAAGGACTCTGTAGGCGCATGATAATTTGTACGTTTAAAATCTGAAAATAGAATTTCAATTGGAAATGAGCCTCTACGAACTGAGTAAGTGGACGTCGGCTCCCGCGAGGATCTGGTAGAACACATGGAAATTGCGTTCTCGGGGACCTTGAGACACCACCCTGGACTACAATATCACAAACAAACAGACATTTAGCATTGCTGCTGCTGCTGCTGTGTGTATGCACTGTAGGGTAGAATCGTTTTACTATACCTTGTCCAATTGGTCTGAAACAAAACAAACATTATGATTAATAAATTGCACGTAGAAAAGGATAAAAAAACGGCGACGTCACCCAATCACTCACATGTTGTCACAATAGCTCCGACAGTTTCACCGTGAGAGTTGAAGGCCACGTCGGTGTACTGACCGAAACGAGAGGCGTTGTCGTTCTTCTCGGTTTTGGCGTTACCAAATGCTACACACACAACAACAACAGGGTTAACTTGACTGACTGGCTTGCCACGATAGAACGCTATAATGATTCAGGGGATTGTAGAATTCAAGGTCTTATTGCATGCAATAAGACCTTAAATTTGGACTTTTGCAATGGGCAATTTGATGGGAAACGATTATCAACGTAGCTAGAAACCACTTAAAAATAATTTGTCGCTGTAGAGTTTGGTGGAAACAAAAAAATATCTAAGCTCCCAATGGTGAACCTTAATATTTCAAAAATTCACAGTTTAAAAAAAGGAAATTACACTTCGGAGGAGAGAGTTGATACAAGTTAATTTTATTTTCAGTCTTTGATGCAGTGAAACAGCACTAAGAAAATGTTAAACTTGTGTCATCATCATATGTATGTGAATATCATAAAATTATTTAGAAGAAAGCTTCAAGTTATATTTCAACTCATTTCATCATCATTATGTACAAACAATCACTACATGATTTTCTTGAACTAGTACTTCGAGACTTGCGACATGTTTAAAAAAATATAACTAAGATTGTTATGTTACGTACCGGCTAGGATATGACCAAATATTATGAGCCGGTTGTTGATGAGATCCGACTCCCTGGTCTTGCTAGCCAACGACGCCACCACGTCCATGATGAGCTTGGACATTTCTGAATTTTATCAAGAATAATGTTACCCAAAGAAAAACAGAACACAGACATCACGAGCACTTTGAGATGACTTTTTACCGGTCTTCCCGGAACCGCACTCCCCGTTGAGGATGAGGACCTGATTCGCACCATGGCCCGTTAGGTCCCGGTACGCCGCAGTGGCAGCCCCAAAACTGTGTAAAAATATAACCAATATGTTGGAGTATGAAAAGAAAGAAAGATGGATAACTAGACAACGAGAAAGTTACATGTGGGGTGGTAGGTTTGATGTCTTGCATGTTCGGTAGGTCCGGAGGATAGCCTCGTCATAGAGGGGCAGTGGCCGGTAGGGGTTCACAGAGAGTAACAGGGTACCCATGGACGTCTGCAAAAGAAATCAACATATTTCACATATACATATAAGACCTAACCATGTTTGCGCCTTTTTTCCGAAAAATTAGTTTATACGGATAAGGGAAATATTTTGCCTTCTTCCGTTATAGACCGGAGTGAGATATTTGTTAAAGAATATTACATTTTACATTGTTGCTAACTAATGTGCCTGAGGGACTTTTTGATTCCTAAATATCCAGGAATTCTTCCTTAAAAACGTTTATATAAATCATAGTCATGAATACTGTATAGTCCTTTTTCTACGAGAGTTCTTAAGAATTGTGGCAAAAGAGTCTGCGCGAAAGGGAATGAAAATTTGATTGACGTCAAACTGCCACGTCTTTGAGCAATTGTCCAAGATGTATAGTATATTACAGAATGATGTTCAGATGTTTGCTGAAATCAACACGCAGTTCATGGATCACTTTAATTTTGTGACACACAATTCAAAAAATATTAAAATGGAATGTCAGTTGATAAGAGCATTTAGTTTATAATGAGCTGCATTTAATTGACCGAACTAATTTTGCAAATTTTAGTTCGCCATCCTTTATTCGAGGTGTCGAAACATTAGTAAGTATTAATAAATATTAAATATTAATATTAAATATTACTGTTCGCCGATATTGCGATCCACTTCGTGGTCACGTGGTCTCTCAGACAGGAGAGGCTAGACAAGCGTTATATTTGGAGACTGCGACGCGCGGCAGTATTTTATTATTAGTTTTGTCCAATTTGACATTAAAATCAATTTCGAGGAGATCGCGGTCGACGACGACGCGAAAGAGTTCGTATCAAAAGACCAGCTGTTTGATATGCCCAACGATATACCCACCCTCAGCAAATTCTGACCCTCAGCGTGTGTGCGCGCAGTTCAAACATCTGTCGCGACGACAGGGCGAGATGCGAGAAGGGATTGCACACAAACGATCCGGAGACTCCATAATTATCCCTTTGGCAAATCAAAGGGTACTTAAGATGCTGCACCCACGGAGAGAGCGAGCTGGGCGTGCAGTATTTCCTTTCCCGCGCCAACAAACAGCCCAAACACCCACCACACCACAGCGAGAGTCTAGACGGATAAATCGTCTAAAAATAGGCGGCGCTAACTATGTAGAAAAAGAGCGACAAGATGAAGAAGAAGAGTAGGCACGTTTTCAATTTTGAATTTATTCCTCCCTGTCTCCCTCTTCTTCTCCCTGTCTCTCTTTCTCTCGTCTAACTTCTCGAGTGGCCTGTTGATGGAAAGCTGATTCTATCTCTCTGAGTTCCATGCCAGAAAGAGCTAGCCCCGAAAGACAAGGATGATCGTGAGCATGAGGTTTCCATTCATAAAAAAAAGTCTGGCAGAGTCCACACGCCAAAAGCCCGCCAAATATGACCGGGAGCAGCGCGTAGCGGTGACTGTGGTCGCGTGAGCAGGAGGATGGCGCGATGGCATATGGCACGTGCCCTTGAGTGAGGTGACTGACAGGCTTCGAAGTATTATTAATTTTTGATTTGACGCTCCCTAAAAAAACGCTGCCCGGGCTGTCCAAATATGGTGCACCCCATGGCCAATTATAATTACAGATTTTTTTTCAACAGACCCAGGCAGTCTCATAGAGCCTACAGTCATTCATGTCTGTAGGCTCTTTACGCCTAGATTAAAATGTGTTTGTATCGAGCGTATTCTCATCTACCGTAGGAGAGACGTGGACATAGTTATTTTAGTTATGTTATTTTAAATCAATATCTAATTCCGGTGACAAACATGAATGTTTAAGCAAACATACACATGAGCAGCAAAAACAAGGGAATTAATGAAAAGAAATAATCTTCAGACTCGGAACGTTCGTTAGGTGTCCGGTGCAATAAATTGATTACTCTGATCTTTATACAGTTTACAAATGGCAGGCGCAGGGAAAACATTCTTAAGCACTTAAACTCAAAATGGATATCGCTTTTTCGGACTACTGTATTCAAACTTTTCTGTCGTTATACAGTATGTGGCATTTCATTGTATAAGCTTAGAAGATGTGAAATTCAAGTAACAACGCGAGGCATCAGGAAAGATTTCATTTTCGTCTTAATTTATAAAAATATGCCATTACTTAAGAGTTTTCTAAAAATGTGTTACTCGTTTTTTCTTATCAAACTCTCATAAGGCCTCCTTGGTGGTTGTTGTCTTTAAGTCGTCATATTATTCAACGCAGAAGTTATTTCACAGGTGCATTAATAATTACAAAGATCACAACTGCCCTAACGGTCAGTATTTTTATATTTTTATCATAATTTATAAGCTATTTTAATTTAAATATTTTAATTACTGTATATTTAGCCCGTCGGTGTTGCTGCAAAACATTTATTCACGCTGAGAACACCGTATTCAAAGATGCTAATAGTAATGGGGTGTGTTTGTGAGGTATGGGTCCCGTCCGGGGGTTCTACGTCTGGGTATTTGGGACGTCCTGAACCCTCTCACTGTCTCCCTCCCATCACACACAATCTCCCCCGCCATGTCGGCTCTCAATCATGACGTCTAGCCTCGCGTATTTATCCCGCACGACCACTTGAAGATTAGTCTTTCACTCAGCGAGAATCGCGGGAGGGAGGAGGACGACGGAGAACACACGTCGCGATGCCTGATAAAAAGACACGATGAGTGTTTCGACAAAGGAGCAAAAAAAGGACCTGACTGCCTGCCTGTCTGTCTGTCTGTCTGTCTGTCTGTCTGTTTGTCTGTCTGTCTGTCTCTGTCTGGAACGACGGATCTACGTCTGTCGGAAGTGTAGATGTACATGCGAGACAGGGGGAGACAGGAAGAGCGCGGGAAGACGAACGAAGGACCCTACTCGAGCAACTACACTCTGTATAGCCTTGCATCAGGATGGCCTCCATAAATCATATTGGCTTATCGAGCGGAACACACACCATGCATGCGGGATGTCCCGGTCGAGAAAAAAAACCAGGGAGAGAGCAGCGGAGTCGACGTCGCGAACTTGATCTGAATAGACCACAGACACGCATACAAAAACAGACACAGACCACATACCACACACACAGCATCACAGACCGGAAGATCAAACACGGTAGTGATCGAAGCTCGCGATCTCACGATCTCCTTTCTTAAAAAAGAAGCGAGCGCAAGAAGCGGAAAGGCTAATAAAATATATCTAAATTCTTTGTAACTAAACAATTGTGGTTCTAATTTTCTTAAACAAATTTCCTATTTCCCAAATAAACTAAACTAGCAGTCCTAATTACTAACAATTTAAATGGGTAAACCAGAATTAGTCTAAATATGATTGAAATCAAGCTAAAAATCATATTAGTAACCTCGTCAAATAAAATAACAACCCTTAATAACTGCTATGCAAGCAAATATATAGTGACTAATAATTGTTAGTCGACTCGAAAAACTATGTAGCTGACTAATGTTAGCTTATCTCCTCCAATCCTAAAACCTTTCTTTAACTGTAAACAATCTAATTACGAAATACGAGAAATTCACACCAGTCTAAAAAAGTTTAAAAAATTAGTTTGCACTAATTATCATTGATTAATAATGACTGGAAGGTAGATAAACGACTTTTAGCAAAGAATAAAGTACCCGCGGGCGATTTATCAGAAACTTACAATTAGTTAAGGAAGGATAGCTAGTCTGGTTTATTTTAGTAACTAAAATTTCTAGTTTTAGTGAAAGTTAGTTAACTAATGGTGGTTTTTTTAGTTTCTTCTTTTCATTTAAGGTTTTATTGACTAACATTTTTGGTTTAGTTTGTTCTAGTCAAGTAAAAAACTAAAGCCAAAAAATGAGTACTAAAAATGTTAGTTTTGTTTTTTAGTTCAGTTTAATTTTGCCGTCCCTCATTTTTAGCACTCGATAAAATCAATATATTCTTTTTACAACCCAGAGCAAGTGTCAGCGAATATGCAATTGCCCCCTTCCCCATTCGGAGATGGGAGAAGGGCGTGTGGTGGCAGTGGGGGGGGGGGAACTTACATAAATCTTATCAGCATGAAAACGGCGCCGGAGATTGTCGATAAAGGACTGCTCCGTCAGCGGCTCCAGGAAGAGGAGATCACTGACTCCGACGTCTTCCTGGCTGTTGTTGCTGCTGCTGTTGACCGTCGTCGTCGTACCGGAGGCGTTGTTGCTGGTGCTGCTGGTGGGATGAGATGTCTGCTGCAGGTGCAGGCCATCGGTCATGATCGTTGCTGTGCAGCAGCCGCCGTCTGTGTTGCATCAACATACCCAGAGCGTGGTCGAAGGGCCGTCGACACCAACCTCCGCGGCACGGGTGTACACTCCGCAATGATGCTCAAGAGAGACGTGTCTTTTAAATAATCCAATCAAAATAAAAAAAGTCGCCCGATATTTTCAGCAAATGCAAGGTAATTCCCATGATGTGTGTACTTAGGATGGATCCGGTTCAGCGGCAGATATAAGTCCAGATCATCAAATCCAAAGAAGAAGCCACTTGAACAGAGAAAATCAAGGCTAGATCTGCAACATCAAGTTACAATTTACAATTAATAACCGATACATTAATTTCGTTCGATATAATTCTATTCAAGATGACCCTATCGCAATTTTGCTTTCGTGAAAATTATTATGCTATTTTTACATGAGTCTCCTCAACACGAACCTAAGTAAGGGTACAACTAATCCAATGATTATTGTTGATATTTTATAGTCAGCATTATCGTCCTTACTTCTTGACCTGCTTTATTCTGATTTCTTTTATATATATTTTTCTGCTTTTTTAAATTTTTTATATAGTTCTTATTATTGTCTTTCATCTAGCTGGGGGGGGGGGGGTAATTGGGAAATTTTTGCTGTCCTTAGTTGAGAACATTTTTCAATTGATCTAATACGAAAGTTACAATTAAGAGAATCCAAGTGAAATGATTGTGAAAAATATGTAGAGAACTGGCCCATCGCTCCTCAGTGAGATCATTTAAGAATCCGGCGGCACCAGAATACTTAATGGTTACACAATAATAGTTAAGGAAATAGTTACAAATACCCGAAAGTAACTACGTGTTCTATCTACATTTTTTTGCCGCTGAATGGGGAACAGTTTAAAACACCAAGTCCAACACGCGGTGGAACAGGAATGGGGAAATTGGGGGCCACGATTCTCACTGCAATTACGTTCCAAATTTCTAGGCTCTCTCCCAAGACCGTAACACACTGCAAGCAGACTCATAAAGCGTGACATTCATGGGGTCAACTTCCCGGCATTCCTCGGGATCACTAGTCGTGAAAGGGCTACTAAAACGTGGCTTAAAGAAGGGCAAGTTTGTTGCCGCTCTGAAGGAATGAACGCATGCAGACGCGTGTGTGCAGCGCGTAGAGATTCCTCATCCCATAAAAAAATAAGCAAATGAGTGGTTGCTGGTGCTGTTGGTGATGAGCCCGCTTGTCATGTATCACTCTCTATGGCTCGATCATCATCATCAATCCTCGCGCTCTCTTCGCTGGGGTGGCTCTCCTCGCTTCATCCCAACTCTCTCTTCAACGCTCAGTCAATGTGTGTATATATATATATTGCCACATTTTATGGCCGCAAAGTATCGTGAAACCCCGTTCAATTGGCTCCAGATTAACTGTGTAGGCGCCCAGAGTTCATTAGCGCGGGAAACAAAAAATGCCCTCACTCCGCCCCGTCGCGCCGACCCGATCATTTCACCAGCTTGGTCCGGGTAATTATCTCATTTTAAACGCCTGGGCAAACGGAATAATAAATCGATTTCCTTTTTCACACGGAAAGATATTTCAAACTTCAGTTAAAGCAATGCACATTTTTTGCTTAAATCGTACTGCGTTTAATGAGCCATTTATTTACATCGCAGTATTAGTTTAATTAATTTAACTAGAGTTATTACTTTTATTGTAATTGTTTTTTTAAAAGAAATAGATATATTGCACTGCAATAATATCAGCATGTCTTGATTGGTTTTTTATTCCCGGAGATGTGGATGGAAGAAATATTTCAAGTGGATGAAAGCAAAAATGAAATTCGAATTGCATACGAAAACTTTTTTACTAAATGTAAGGGTCGTTTAGACGTAAATTTTGACAGTTTTTTTGGTAGAACTAGATCACAAGTATAATTTCACATCAATTGAAATTATTGGAAACAATTTAAAAGCAGTGG
>LRSR01013670.1:0-13201 GCA_001579985.1 Hypsibius dujardini
CGTGAGACATGGCGCCTATCACAACATCATACAGCCTCAGCTCGTGGCAGTTATCCAAACGCCATTCTGTCAACGAAAAGATGTTTACATCAGAATCAGTATGCATCAGAAAGTCAAACTGGCTGAAGGAAGGTCAGCTAGGTGGTGATCAATAGATTTGATTAGTATTACAGAGATACAAGAAAGAAAGACAAACAGGCTGAAAACCAAACTTGCAGGCAACAGACAGGCAGATAGACAGGTAGACAAATCGACCGTAAGAAGGACAAATTGTCTTACTATCGTTATAGTACACAACCGCCAATACGGAGTCCAACAAAAGAGCCATATTTTCCACGCTCCAGTCCTTCTCCGTGCCACTAGCGATGACGCTCAGCATGGCGAACAAGCTCTGTGGACCTTTCAACCGCACAAAGCTCTCCTGCGCGACCGGCCGCCTTAGGTGGATGTAGATCTGTCGCAGTGCAGTCCAGCGAACGGCAATGTCCATCCTACTGTCCGACCAGACCTTCAATCCTCTCTCCAACGTTTCGGTGGAGAATGGCTCGGTGGAGTCGTCTGTGTCAAAAACGTATTGTGCTTCCGATATCAGAGTGTCGCCGTGAATTCGAAATTCACCAATCCGGCGAAGTATCAAATCAGTGGCGTGACCACGGATGAGGCGGTTGTGATGGAACATCAGACTGTAGGCAGCTCGACCACGTGTGGTGTCATCGAAGAGGGCATTGTCTTCATCCTGCTCTTGACTGAATGATACCACACGCCTTCCAAAATCGGTGTCTGTAAGGTAGAACGGATTAACTCAATGCCCAGGACAACAAAAGCAAAAAAGTAATTAATAGTGAAGAGACATGACAAACAGACGGTAAGTCATAAAACAGAATACGAGAAATAATAAGTTTTTTCATTACGGTAATGCATTTTCGTAGGTCTACCTAAGTCGGCATGAATGAAGACTCCACAGAAAAGCGGTTTCATAGCCGCACGAAGCCGATTCCACACCGCGGCATTGTTAATCAGAAACTTCTGGCTCAACAGCGACAAGATATTCTGCGCGAACACCCTCGTATCCGATTGGAAGAGTCCGTACAATATTATCTCTCTCAGCAACGGCTTCGATCCCGCCAAGAACAGCACGTCATATCCCGGCGTTCTCGTCGGATCAGCTGCTGTCCTCACATTTAACACAGCCCGACAGAAATGCCACAGAATCTCGTACACCTGCTTCTGTACCGCCGAGTTCGGGTAGGCCAGCAAGCGCAGCATCAAATGCGTAAACGGCTTGGTATTGTCAGTTGTCGCTCCCCTTCCCAAGGCGTCGGAGCATAACTGGAAGCATTTTTGGATGAAGACCTCACTCTGGTGGTAAACGAGTGAGGGTAGTGCCTGAACAGCTTTCTCCGCGTCCGACTGATACGTGCACGACGAGGACTCGGTGGTGTCGTGCAGGAACTGACAGGCATCGCTCATTGCTGCAGAGATCTCTTTAGCCTGTCGGTAGATCTCCCACCCGGGTGGATGTGAGGCTTTCAGATACGGAGACAGGCCCTCCCTTATCGCCGGATAAGACAACGCCAAGCCTTCATCTTGGCAGATCCAAGGCAGGCAGGCACGGAAGGAGCCGGGAATACTTTCGATTTGAGTCACCGGAACTAAATCGGACAGGACGAAAATCGTTTTACATAAACCGATGTAGATGAGACGGGATAGGCGGGCTTCATGGAGGACTCGTTCTGTGCGTTTGGCGTGGAACATAACGCGGTTGCCGGCAGCCTGCAGGGAGTGGAGGAGATTCTCGGCCATTTTTCGGCTGTCTGGTGAGTCCGTTGTCCAGACAGTACTGTGCACGGTGGAACGAAGATGCCGTGCTGCGAGATCCAGGAGGTGAAGGGGTTTGGATATCCCCAGCGGGGTTTCATCTGTGAGAAGGTTCAGGCAGGCGTCGATCACAGCGCAGAGATACACGGGAAGGGGTATTTGTCGGAGCTGAAGCTTGAGCGTCTCTTCAGGAGATTCCATCTCGACTGCCTCTGATGAAGTCGACCGTCTGTAAAATAAATGCAGTTAGAATTAAAGTTATTTCAACCAAAACATAGAATTTCCCGGTGGGCAATCCTTCGGGCTCGATTATCTATACAAAAATTTAATTGTCAAAATCTCGACTGGCCCCCCAAAATTGCACTTAAGAATGGCAATGCTGAAACGCACGAGAGCGTTACCTTGAGTTATTTTAGGCGGCAGTGCATTACCGTTCGATAATGAGATGAACCAGCCAGCCCAAAACACCACGGAACATCAATGACCGACTAATCAATCAATCAATAAAGCAATCAACAGAAACATTAAGAGTAAAATCACTGTCCCGAGCAAAAATACCTCGAAGCATCCGAAGACGACAGCGACTCTCTCCAAGCAGCTGCTTCCAGTGACGAGCGACTCGACAGAATTGACGCCATCGAAGATCTCGAGTAAGACTGCGATTCCTTACCCGCCATCCCGGTCCCGGTTGTCGATACTGACATACTACAATCTCCATCGCCACCGCCGTGCAGACTCAAACTTCTTCCCTGCAAAACGCCGCCGCCTCCTCCACCCATAGTAGCTTGATAAAACCGCGCCGCGAATCTCTGAGTGAGCTCCGCCAGACAAGCAAAGGCCGGAGTTGATAACGCGATATCCTTTGACTCAAGCAAGGCGAAAAACCCTTGAATCAACACAGGACGCTGAAGAAAAATCTCCGGGGGGAAATCATACAATACAACATCCAGCACAGCATGGCATGATTCTTCCGCATCACGGGGATCTTGTGATAGAAGGTTTTGCCCGTGTACGGAGAGAAGAGCTGCTTCGGCGGTTGTTAACACAATCCAAGGGAAAGTGGACAGGATAAAAGGCACCTGATACGGTTGATTGATCGATTGTGCGGCGTCAAATCCGCCGTTCGGTCGCTGCAGAGTTTGCTCCTGCTCCCGTCCATCGAGATGCGAGTCGGCTTTTGCATCTGACGCGGGAGTTTTTCCGTTTCTTGCGGAGTCAGTCGGTCGAGCGCGGGAATAAGACTGACGATGCGAAGGAGGATTATCTTTCATGGTATATCCCAAGCTAGCCGCGATGCTGTCGCCTCCGCCGACAAACTGGGACATACTTTACAGAATTCGATTTCTCAGCTAAAAAACTACAATTATTGCCAAATCAATGTGAAACATGACGGATGCCTACAGAAAGTATGTACAAGTACTACTCGCACTAGTGTAGGTAAAAAACATTTTGCGAAACGACAACAACGAAGAGTCCGCTGTATTTCGTTGTTCTGCCATCAACAAGCACGGTTCAGTCTACTAAGCTTACGTACGTTCTCTTATTTTAGACCGAACGCTCTGTGCACAGCAACTTGGTCGCGGTATGCGTTCTCTCTCTCAAGCGCAGTCGAAGTCCCTACTCGCAGTCACCCTCTACATACACTCGCAGTCACCCTCTACATACACTCGCAGTCGAGTATGAGCACTCGAAGTCGAAGTTGCGAAAGTTGCGAAAGGCAGAAAACGGGCTCTTCATTTTCACTGTAACTTTTTTCCCGTTTTGGCTCCCCGAAATAAAGAATTATTTTCCCTTGCCGGCTTCTGCAGTTCTCTGTCCAAGGCATATTTTTTGCAGGCATTTGGACAGGCTTTCACCTCTTAGTCTGCTGTGGAATGGTAAGTCGAATGTTCGCGGCTACATTTTGATTTGAGACAAATTAAACTAAGCTTGATGCCAGTAATAATTGTTTTGGATAAATAAAATTGTGGCTCCGTTTTGCCCTGCTTTTTGACATCCACCTGATTTCCATCAATAATTTTGCAGGCGGTCGAATCGCTCAGTAAGCGACAGAAGGCCTTTCCAGTTTTGCGCGAAGCTCAGCGGCGACCCGGAAGATCCCCGAGAAGGTCTCTGACTTTCACTTCCCAATTACATCCACGCATCAATGATCGCCCTCGAAGACAGGTAACAATTTTGTGAATGGTTACGGATTCAATTTGGGCCGAATTCCCTTGTCCTGCCATCCCGGAGACCAAACCTCTGGGGAGGATTCACGAAAGGGTGATAACAAAATAGTTCAGCCAGCTTTGTTGCCTTATTTTTGCTTGGTGACTCTATAAGGCGTAACTAATACTCCATTTCCATTTTCAGATCTGGGAAATGTGAAACCATTCTGCTGCAAAAACTTCGGCGAACCTGAAGATCTTGCCATTCAGTTCATTCACAATCACCGGTAATTCCGCAGGGCAGTAACGATTGATTGGTTGGTTGTTTAATTGATTGATTGGTTGTTTGATTGTCACGTAAAATTTTCGTATTCCATTCGAGTATTACGAAGGTGGCCATGTGTGTGTAGTATTCTGCTGATGATCCACTCTGCCTTCTGAATTGTCCTTGTTGACCTAACTTTTATCACGTTGCAGGAGCCAGAAAGGCGGACCAACAGTTCGGTAAGTGTGTGTTGTTTTAGTATATTTTACGTGCGAAATAGCATCGAAAGCGATTCGATGACGATAACTTGACATGTGACTGTCTCTGATGTTTGTCGGAATCCCACCGAGTGTCGCCAATGCCCATGAGGAAGGAAACTGTCTTGTACTTTTTGGGCAGCGTTCAGATCGTGCTCTTTTCTTTCGCAGAACTTTCTTCCCCACGTTGTCACGGCGTCTCTTCCCTCTTGGTATGCTACTGTTATGGAATTTTCTTGGTATAAGAAGATACGATGAAGATAACTTGACAAGTGACTAACTCTGATGTTTGTCGGAATCCCACAGAGTTTCGTCTTGCTATGGAAGAGTCTCTGCTCTTTACGACCCAAACTGATCTTTTTATGTGTGTTTCAGACGCCATTCATCTGAAGCTGCTGGCTTCACCAAGACACCATTTACGAACGAGGTATAGAAAATATCAGTACGTTGTACTCTTGCTTCGATGAAGATAACTTGCGACGGGCGATCTGAATCCTTTGATGTTTGTCGTTCTGAGTTTCCCATTTCCATTTCCACGCAGCAATCATCCTTCCTATTCTCTAATTACCGGTATTTTGACTTTCGCAGGCGCACAGCTCTCCAGTCATGCTGCCTGATGGGGCATTCCTCTATTCAGAAAGGTACATTACGGTTTAATGAATTTATAGTGGTGTTGCTTCCCTTAAGCATCGAAGGTCTTCTTTTGGCCCGAGGTCGTCGCGGGAAGGAGATTGTTGTCTTGTCATAGTGCGGGTGTGGTAGTCACCTTCCTCGGTTGTTTACCCCAATACACTATTGTACACTTTTTTCCTGTCTAGGTCTTGGCTTCGTCTCGCTGGTGTACTTTCTACTTCAAAATGAGACTGCGGAATCAGGTATGGCTGTTTTCGAATGACTTGAGAAAGCTAGTCTGTCCGGTCCGTTAGATGATGAAACTATAGGACGTGAGTTTGTCAATGAACTCCACAATTTCGCAAGACAGTATCTGATAACGAACTGAAATCATTCAGTTAGCTTACGAAGTCTACATTTGCATAGTCCTATCCTTCCATGTTATAGACTCTACTTACACTTGGGTCTTTGTAGGTTGGCTGGTTGGGCGTCTTTACGGCGGAGGATAGGTGCTTTCAGCATGTACGGTCTTTATGAGAATGAAGGTACGCGATCTTTGAAACGCGGTGATTGGTTAGATTTGAATGTGTTGACTGACAAGAGGATGCTTAAACAACTGAAAATCAACCTGACAGCTCTGATTGCACTTGATATAACTGATCAGTTTGGATACGTGCAGTCGTGGCGTTTTTTTCTTCCTCTTAAATTCAAAGTCTACATAGACCACTTTTGCTGCAGGGCTCGGACTGCGTGGAAGTGAATCTTTTAACTGGTAAGTTTGGTATGAGAATACGGAAATTCCTAATAGTGATGTGAAAGCACTACTGATGACCAACAAATGTTTCCTATTAGCCTGATGATCATTGAAGACACTAATCCAGCTCGCTGATGTGCTTTTGTCTCTAGAGTTTGCGAGTCCGCCAATCTTGTGCAACTTCCCCATACAGTCTGTCGTTTTTGCAGGTCTGCCAATCTGCGATGGGGTGGGGATTAACTGAGATCCTGCCTTGGAAAGAAGCGTAAGTGGGGAGCGAGAATATCTTTCAGTAACATGCCATGTGCCTGATGAACAAAAAAATGTTTCCTATTAGCCTGATGTGTACTGAAGACAATTAATCCAGCTCGCTGACACTTACGTTATCTCACTATTCTGCAAACGAAATGTGCCGGAATCTTATTAACGACGTGTTTGCTACTGCAGGGGTTATTCGGCTGCGGGGTTATTGAGATCCCTTCGTTCTGGTCTGAGGAGCAGTCGCAGAGTCGTGGGTAAGTTGTTCCGGTACTCATATGTCTGCAGGCGTTGTGAAATGGGGCCTAGATGATGTTTATCCAATAGATCCTTCCGAGCGGGCACGTACCCAATAGCTCAATAATGTGCAGATAACTCTTGTCTGAATAGATTAGTCCTCATTTCGATTGATATCTGAAGTGTTGAACAAATTGCTTAATGTTCCTGGCTTGGTTGCAGGACATGCTTGGGGTACTTGTTAGCTGCCGAGATGAGCTAGGCAGGTCAGTGTTATGCTTCGTGTGCGATTCGTGTTTCCTTTTCGATATGATGGTCAAATGAAATCACATTGTCGGAGAGGTCTTTGATGATTATTTACAAAAAAGCTGATTGACTGCCTTTTCATGGATTACGTGTTTCTCTTCCATTTTTTTATGGATTTACTTACCCTCTTGCATTTCAGGTTGCCGGTATAGCTCGGGGGTCGGAAACACTGGCGTTGTCGATATTGTCTCCCGTACTTGTCTCAGGGTGAGTGCCTAGGTCATTAGTTTTTCTCTTCTCTCCCCCCGGAAATGATGCTTTCAACCATCTTTCGTCTGTATTCTTATCGATGAAGACGCCCTTTGTTCCTGATTGAGATTTACACTTGGCAGAATCTTTTAATGGCGTGACTGTTACATTCTAACGTAGCTTTTACTGCAGATTGGAGAGTTTCGCAACGATTTCTACATAAGAACGGTATGCATTGACTCTTTTTCTATCAGTGACAAATGCCCTTGTATGTGATGACATGAATGTCCCCGACTGACTCTTGCTGCTGTCACCAACTACTGTCTGTTCTTTTTCTGATTTCGTCTCCGGCAAAACAAATTCGGCTCATGAAACTGGTTCGCTATCATCTTTTCGTTCGTTTCAGTTGTGGGAGAGTTCTGGCTGACTGAATCTGTAGGCTTCGGCTGCTTATCCCGGTGAGTCACACCTACCGCAGTTTTTCATACAAGATATGGTGGAAATGATGATAGACCTTAGGACACCTTTTGAGTGCTTGTGATATCAAAATGAGTAAACTGTCTGATATTTTATGCGAACTTTGAATCTTGCGATTGATTGTAAGATGCAACTACTTATTGGTCCTTTCTCAGTTGCAGGATTTGGCGGCGATGTGAAGGTGAGATGAGCAGTCCGCTTGGTTTGCTATCGAGAATTGCCTATGATTAAAGCATGTTTGCCGTTTCGACAAGTGTTAAACTTGGGTGATGACTTCGGAATAAAGTTACAGATCTATGAGATGCGCTCAGCAAATGTTTCATGCTTTCTGTTGGATCTGATGGAGTTTTATACGTATCTTTGATTCGGCATTACAGATTCGGGTTTGGTGGCGAAAGTTTCTCTACTCCAGTTACCGAGGCTGCTTATGTCGGGGTAAGAGATTTCGTGCTTGGATGTGCTGCAGCTGATTGGACAAGTGTAGATGATGACAATGATTCTGCCAACTGAAGTTCCATGTTGAGTTAAAAATTGTCCGTTCCCATGGCTGTCTGAGACCTTGTCTGGTGCTCGAACTCGGATTCCAGATTGTGGTTTGCTGTGCTGTTAATAGTCGTTTGTAATTTTAGGATATCCGGTCTACGTCTCGGCAGCAACCTTTCTTCCGGTACGCTTTTCCTTTCTGGGATTTTGATGGCTAATCTTGATTATACGAGAGCGACGATGATGAAAAAGATAGGGACAAATGATCATGATGATTATTTACGATTAGTCTTTCTGATGCGCATGCGTTTGTGAAAAATGATAAGTTTCATCCCTTTCCTTGTTTGTAATTTTGGATGTTCTCGTTACAGATCGTAGACCTTTTTCAAACGGTTGTGGAGTTGAGGGTGAGACTGTCTTTCCGTTGGTGCTGCTTCTGGTTGTTGTTACACGGGATGATTCCTTTTTGTCAACACCGATTCTGAATTGAATTTGATCGAGGAATATTTAGTCTGATTTATTGAACCGCGTTTTGTTATCTTTTCGCGCGACATGGAGCCGAGTCATAATTGGTCTTGTACTTTCAGATTGGGCGGGACGCTGGAAGGAACGGTATCTTCAGTTTCACGATTCAGTTTGCTCTTCACGATTGTCATGGCTGGTTGAAACGATTCTTTACTTTAGTTTGGGCAAAAGGAGTTTTTTTTTTCCTGTAACTGACTGCAGTAGTACGGTACAGAAGGGCAAACCATCATTTTATCTGAGAAGTGTAGAAACGATAAACATACCAGAAGGCCCACAACTGGGAGGGATAAAAATGACCTTAATTACTGGACAACGGCAGTGGATCAATCTTCCTCTTCGTCTGAATCAGCTTTCCGGCGTCCGTAAATAGTACTGACTTGGGTGCGATTTCCAGCACCGGAAATTCGAGGATCACACTCGAATTCAGTCTTGACCACCTTCTCTTGCGCTAATATAAACTCTAGGGCTGAAAGGCAACAGTAAAAAAGTCAGTCACAGGCGAAGTAGCTAGATAGACAGTCACACTGGCATTGTACATGGCATATGAAACAGATTCAGCCATCGATACTGGTATATACGAATAGACAACTGTATTCATGGAACGACTGATGTTCACTTCAAACCGAAACGGACAAAGGACATGGGAGTTGATAACATAAGGGGTGAATTTAGGAACTTACCGTCTTCGGTCAGGCTCATTCCGCCAAAGTCCAGAGCTCCAATAATCTGTTTTCTCAGGTTGCCTTCGTAATAAATGAAGATAGCCGGCAGGCTCGCGTCGGGAAAGTTTGGAATGCAGGTGTTTGCAATGCTCTTGACAAATTTGACATCCGCAAATTTCCGTGCCAGGCCGGTGAGGTGTCGATTGATCAGCGCACAAAGTGGCACACTGTAAGAGGGAAAACAATAGCAAATTAGATGTGTTCAGAGGGGAAGGCAAAATATTTATTTATTTTTTTGCCAAGATTTACCCTTGTTTGTAGAGATGCAAGACCACCCACACTCCTTCGCCGGCATTATTGACTTCTTGGACGTAATCGACACCGGATATCTCCAGCACCTCCCCAAACCGGCGTTTTAGCACAGTCTCCTTCATTTCGGCCAACCTTTTCCTCCTAAAACAAGAGCCAAACTGACTACACAGCGATCAAGTCGAGAAAGCCAACGACAAGAGACCTTGGTAATTCGGAAGAATTTGGAAAGACAATTCCAACACCAACCGGACGGAAATTATCACCGACAAGCTGAGTTGATTGATTGATTGATCAAGTCATAAAAACCAGAAATTATCACCGACAAGCTAAGTTGATCGACTTGATTGATTGATTGATCAAGCCATAAAAAACTTCTGGCCGATCAATCGATCAAGCAATCAACTGAAGACTGTGTAACAAGCCTGGAAATCAGGTTCTTTTGATTCTGCGTTCCCACAAAACTCACTTGAATTCCTCGAAAAATTCGGAATCTTCATCCTCGAAATCATCCAACTCGTCCAACGACATCGTAGCGTAATCTTTCGTTCCATCTAAATTCTCAAGCAAAAACAAGTATGCACAATTGAAATCTCCACTCCGTCCCCAATCAAAATAGCACACGTTGAATATGTTGGAATCATTCCCACCTTTGGTGATGGTGGCAGAAACGGGTTCTGCTTCAGGTTCCTTCTCCGGCGGCGGTTTCGGTGGGAGAATACCAGCTTTCCGCAGAGCGTCGTTCCACTCAGTGTCGGCATATTGGTCCTAAAAACGTTTCCCACAGGAGAGGACGATATTTATTCCGAGAAACCAAGTATAACGTGGCCACGACTCACTCTCACCTGCATTGTGGAAGAGTTGAATGGGAATTTTTTGGAGGAGTTTCGAGTAGTTAATATTGCTGCACAAGTGTTGCTGTTTGCAATTGCACCCTCCGTTTATGGTCATTCACCGGATGAGTCAGCCGCATCCCTTGGTGTGAGTGTGGCCCAAATGCCCACCCTGTGCCAGTCATCAGTGGACCGACTGCTGCCTTCTGGAGGGGGTGAGGTGGAGACCACACCTACTTTCCCCCACCCCAACTGTAAACATTCTTTGAAAGGGCGAAAAGGTGGAGCTTTGATATTGTCGTAGGGGTCCATCCAAAAAACCATTTGTTGTGATTTTCACAAGAGAAGCTTACTCGTTGATGAAGCCGGTACGAGTACTCTAACTGCTTTCATTGGGGACTCTTTTTAATCACGATTAGAATTATTTGACGTACTGTAGTTGAATTTTGACTTTTGAAGCTGAAGACACTTCTGATGCAACTGGACTCATCGGCTAGAAGTAAATCTCTAAGCGTAATATATCCTCGTTTTTCTTTGCTTTGAAAATTGCACGCGGTATCATCTCATTTGGCCTTTTAGAGCACGTTCCGACTGCGAAGCAAATTATTAGTTCGAAAACCTGCGTCGCGGATCCTGCCTTATCTGTGCGAGTGTCGGGCCAGGGAATTATTTTTCAAGGAGAACTTCATTGCACTGCGAAAGATCCCTCAGTATTTTTGCCCTGAATCCTCATCCACCATGTCACTGGGAGGAACACGTCTTGAGTCTCAAATTTCTCTTGTTACCGCTCCTCAAGCGCGAGAACGCCGAGCTATCGATCGTGAGAAAGCGTGGTAGGTTCAAGATGGGACGCTTAATCATTTAGCGTGGGGGTTGGTTGATTGATTGGCGACACTGATTACCCACAGAATGCTTTGGTTGATCGATTGATTGATTGATTGGTTTTAGAGTGCAGACATCTGCTTGGTGGGCTTTCGAATGCCAGTTTAATTATTAATTCTGGCCTTTGCTTCCTTTGCAGTCCCACACTTATCCGAGTGATCTTCAACGTCAATGGACGCCACGTCCATCCTGGGGATCTCAAGAAAGGAATCCTTCCGAAGGACGCAGAATTGCATATACATACTTGGTAGGTAATATTCTTGCAGGCTCTGTTGCCCAACACGTCTCGGTTGATTGATTGATCGATATGATTGTGAATAACTGCGAAATCCTTCATTTACTTCCAGGATGGATGCATCGCTTCGTGAGATCTCGATGCTGATTCGTGAGATGCTTCCTGAAGCACGCCGACCCGGGACGCGAATGGATTTCGATGTTCTCGTTCCGGAGCCGTTTGGTCGGGGATACCGGAAATCCCACTTGGGAGCGGTGTTCATCGGACATAAGACGTCGATTGACGACCAGCGGACGTTGGAGGATGTGCGCTTCCAAGTGGGTGAACTGCTGGACGTTGCGATTTCGGGACACTTGCCACCGGGGGTGCATCGAGGACCGCCACCGCGCGGGGGCGGAGGGGATCGTGACCGAGACCGCGGCGACCGGGACCGGGACAACAAACGGCGATGAGCGACTAAATCTTCAAGGTTTTCCGCTTTGTTCAAGAATTGAGGCAGGCTCCATGCATCATCACCGTGCAGATTGTATCTAGCGAAATATGCTGCAAATATGTGGTCTTCGTCCTAAGAACACTTTTGAGACACTGGTAGTGGTGCACGTCGGCAGATTGATTGATTGTTTGAGGCGTGTGGGATAACTAATTTGAAGGATTCATTCGTTTGGAATTGTAGTGGCATTAGTCATTCCAATGTGCATAACAAATAATGGGAGGTAGACAGTTCCGTAAGATAACATTGGATTTTTAACTTGACTTCGCGACATGGAACGAACACCTTTCACTTTAGTTCACTTCAGTTCATCTTAGTTCAAGTTCATTAAATCGGGCATTTAGCTAAGCTACTGAGCACCCTGAAAAGGATTATCGCATAGTTCTACATAGATTAGGTAGCCTCGTGGATGATGTAATATAACGAAAATGACAAAAAGTTCGAGGTTCGTAAAAGAATTGAGGAAGAAGAACATTGTACGATTAGAGTGTGTAGTAAATGGCAAGTCAAGTAAGGAGAGAATGAGCGCTTGCAGTGCCGTAAGATAATCAATGGCCGAAGAAAATGCAAAAAAAAATACGCAAATACTAGAACAGCTGATAGGAAAGAAAAAGGAGTAAAGTAGCACAGTTTGGAGGAGTACAGTAAGACGCAATGCCAGAGTCTGAGAAAACACAAAGTTCATTGATTCTAAAGTAGTCAAATTTCACTCCAATCCTTCCGTCCAATCGTTTCCGCTTAGCTCATTCGCAAAGGTGTACTTCTCTATATTGTACTGTATTTTCGCGTTAGACAGGGACAGTTGTACTGGAGTGGAACGTGTGCACGGCTGTGTGCACCGTACGCACACCACAAGCGCCGCGTGGCCGATTAAACGTTCCACAGCTCGTACGCTGTCCCTGTCTAACGCGAAACTACAGTATTGTTGTGCGAGTGTCTTCGTATATTTATATGCTGGACCACTTTTGTATGTGAGTTGTATGGAATTGGGTCGCCAGTGGAGCGACGACTGGGAAATTAGTTGGTACATTTTCAGTCTTTTATTCGTTCGTGCTAAGATAATTCTGTCACTCAAACCGCCCAGCTACCAAACTCCGGGATTTCACTCATCCCGTATCAAACCGGAGTACCCTGTGGTGTGAGAGTCTTCACCGTAGGTTCCCCACTACAATGGAATGTCACGTCAAAAACCTGCTTTGTAGTTTCAAGTGGGCAGAGAAAATGGTTCAATTACCGTACCGATTTCTTTCCCAGACATCTGCGAAGGAATGGGAACGACGCCGGAAAAGATTTTCGCTAGTTATAGAATCAGGAGATTCGTCTGTGCTGACGCGGGAGATGGACGCTTGGGCAGCGTTAGTCCAGAGCGTCAACAGACCACGACGTGGCTACGGCGACCGCAACACCGTTGACTGCTTCTGTTTCTGTCTGTCTGTCTGTCTGTCTGTCTGTCTGTCTGTCT
>LRSR01013674.1:0-39043 GCA_001579985.1 Hypsibius dujardini
TAATAATAATATAATAATAATAAATATGAAATTAAGTTTTACCTGAGAGCATTTTAACAGCCACATTGCGATTCCTGAACTGTATGATGGTATCCGACAGTGAGTCCTTGGCCAAAATAGTCCCGTCGACTTTCCCCAAGCAAATTTGTCCAAAGGCCCCTTTTCCAATTACCTCTTCCAGGGTAATGCGAGTTCTCGCAATTTCCCAGCGGTCCACCGCCGATGTGGGTGACTGCACATAGCGCAGCTTTAGCGTTTCCTGGAATTTGGAAGGACGGCGAGGCGCATCAACGCTCTCTTTTCGTTGTGAAGTCACGGGAGCAACGCCGAGTTTATCCAAACAGGGCGTCTCCTTAGTTTTGCCTTTGATCTCGCGGATGAGTCGGCCCCGATAGTAGAGGAACAGGAAGATGGAGCAGAGCGGCATTATCACCACAATCGGGATGACGATGATTAGTATGACTACAAGGATGTTTGGTTGTAACCAACCTGAAAACGGTTTCCAAGACTTAAATGAAACTTGCGTAATAATACACACATGGCCACAATTTTGGTTGGCAGAGTTCGAACCATCAGGGTGGTCTTAGTTTGAGCCACTCTTGACTAGAACTTGCCACTGCTTTCTCCTGAATCTCTGATTCAACGCCCGGCCCACCGGAAACATTAGATTGAGCAAGCTGCTCTAAATTCCGCCAAAATAAGCAAGTTCAATCAATCGATCAATCGAGAAAAGACTGCATGGTCAGCTGTGGTCAAGAGCGCGTGCGCACGATGACTTAATTCGGCTCGAACTCGAACCACCCTTTTTGGCTTAAAGTGTGCCACCCAAAATTGTGGCCATGTGTACTAATCAATTCACGAAAATATAGCAGACTTACAGTAGACAAACTCTAAAGTAGAAGAGGTTTAAGTTAATAACTCACTATCAATTTATATTTCATGAAAATTTAAACATGAATAAACCTTTATATGAATTAATTTGAAATAAAATTTATGAAATTCAGTCGTTATTGATATTTACCTCGTAAAAATAAAGACGCATAAAATTTAGGTCGATGAACTTTATTAGTAGTAGTATATAATAGCAGTAATATATCAATTTATACCTCATGAAAATCTAAATGTATATAAAACTTTAGATTAATTTGAACTTAGATCTACGTAATTCAGTCGTCATTAAAATTTAATTCACAAAAAAAATATAATTTTGATAGATGAACTACATTAGTAGTAGTATAAATTATTAGTTAATAGACTATTATATGCAAGGAAGTACCAGATGAAAAGATACAGTATTAAGTATAGGCAGAAGAGTTTTGTGCCAGGAAAACTATTCTATCAGCTGTTATACGCTCTATAATTATTCTTACCACTATAGTCGGGTGCCATTTCGTCGGTTGCCATTTGTCGGGTGCCAGACCCTGTTGAAAAGCAGTGGTCAATTGGTCATGACTCCCTTGATTGCCCACTACTGTTGCCAATTTGCGGAGTCATAACCAAAAATGGGCTATGCTTGTCAGGGACGAGCACTTCAAACTTTCTTCACTCACCGTCGACGCCGATATCGGTCTATAATTATCATTCCACCTAATGCAGCTTATTACACGTGATAAAGAAATTTAATGACCAGCACGGAAGCACCGATCGAATTGTGTGCCTTATCTGAAGCTCCAAGCTACAACCTTTGTATCTCGAATTAGGGATACGGAGTCTCTCACAGAGTCTCACGCCATACGAGTCATCAGACTACGCTATCGACAGATACATATGACGAAAAATAGAAGTATTTTTACGGCGCTCGAACTTGATCGTGTGCCTGACAAGACTAAGAGAACTCCACTCACCGATCCGATATCTTCCACTTTTGTTTAGATGCTCTGCGTTGTAGTTTGTTAGAATTATTATCGATCAGAAAAATTTCCGAAATCTAAATTGTGTAATTTTTAAGAAATCAAAAAGTGTCCAAAGAAGTTATAGGTGGCGCTGCACGTGCAACTTTGCTTGAATACAATTAATTGAAACATTAACAAGTATTTGTTTTACTGTTAGCTTTACCGTACAGTGCAGCGCCTGTTGGTCGTGTCTGTGTCTGAATATCTGAATATCCGCTTCTGTTTAGGGCATGAAGTATTACTGACAGGACCGAGAGTAGAATATGAGCGAAGGAACCTGGAGGGACTGCTGTAAGGCTTTAGATTGATGATATGAAGGCTTGGCTCTAGGATACACAACTGATCACAGGAGGCACAGAACAAGGCAAAAAACTACTCGAAGTGGCAGTCAAGGCACAATCGTTTGGGCGATGTGAGACTAATGGCAAGCCGTAAAGGGCAAATGATGGATGGAGCGCCCGACCGTGCGACCGAAATGTCACAACGGTATGATGCATGCACTTACAAGGAGGTTACTTACTTTCCCGTTCAAGTTTATATATTTATTGTTCATGTTACCAATTCATTTCATCATATCGTTACGATTCCGTCGAGAAAATTGGCCAGAAATCATATCTTCGATTACAACAAATGAGAACTGCCCTTTGCAGATGCATAGAGGGCGCTTCTTGTGTTACCGTATTACGCACTAATTGATTGTTGAATTTACTATCTCCTTTCTTTTTCTGCTGAAGATTCATTCGTTCGATTCATGTTCAGTAAACTAACTGATCAATTGGTGCGTAATACGGTAAAATTAAGAAGCGCCCTCTATCAGAAGCGACCATCAAAGGGCAGTTTTTATTCTTTTATTTTGAGATGTAGTTTCTGGCTTATTTTCTTGAAGGAATCATAAATATCTGATGGAAGTGCATCGGTAACACCAAACAGAATTAAATAAATTCGACTGGAAGAGTGGAACAAATTCCTTGTTAGTACGTAAGGATTCTTCTCCCCACGGATAACTCTTGACTGGTTCTTGCCTGAATACAGCCTGTTTTGACTATGTTAAAACAGCCTGGAATCCAGTCAGAATGGCCGAATGAAGAGACTGAAATGTTCCATCATTTCCAGCTATATACGACACTGATTGACCAGGTTGGAAGGCAGGCTGCCCGAACGAATTTTTTAATGTCCAAAAAACATTTTCGAGGTCTTTTTTGGACTTTATTTGGATCTTAATGTGTTCCAATTTTGGTGCCCTTGAACGGTTTTTATTTTGGCCGTATGACAAATTTTTTTCACACGCAGAAAGGACCAAATTTGTGCCACTAGGACTAACTTGTACCATTTTGATTAAAATTCACATAAAATGATTTGTGGCTATTATATCCTGAACTAAAAGGAAAAAATCTGGCAAAATTTTGCAAAAAAATATACTCGTTAAAATTCCGAACTTTTAGGATTTTGGGAAGTAGGACAAATTTAATCCGACTTCCGGAATTAACCCCAACTGGCAAAAATAGAATAATATACAGACCCTAGTACACATTTGGTGTACGAAAAGGGTACGAAAAGAAAAGTTCTGGTCAATGCTTTCGTCTTTTTTTAGGCTTTTGTCATAAGATTTATGAAACTGTTACCTGTGTTTGTTTGAAAACAGTTCTGGAAAACTGTTTTCAAAAATTTCGTTCAGGTGGGCTCATTGTCGAATTGCGCGAACCTACTAATTACAGACGCCTGACAAACCAAGTGGTATAATAGCGCCTGAAAATTGTTCTACGCGGTGGGTTAAATCGGTCGGGTGGCGGAGGGCGCCACAAGTTTAAATTGTAAAAAACACTCATTCAGCTTCATTTGTGGCGCCCTCCGGCACCCGACCAATTCAACCCATGTAGCAATTCAATCCACCGCGTTTGCTTGGTAAGGCATATAAATTTTAAAAGCTGACATATAACTATTTCCGACGGAAGCAGACAGAACAACCAAGGGCAGGGGAGTAAAATCTTTATTGCTTATTGGCATCATTGATACCGAAGGTGAACCCCGGCCGCGGAACGGCCACAAATCCACTTACTAAAAAACAGTATATATATATATATACAGTTTCACAAAAGAGGCGAGAAAGAGCTGAAATGTGAAAGAAGGAAACTGTAGAGAATAAAGGGTGTGCAACGCTATTTATAGTCACGCTCGACCGTACACGGACAATTTAAGTAGCATTCGGCGAAACATGAACAGTCGCCACACTTAGAGGGTGTGGTCCGGCGAGACAAAATACGGAGAAGTCTTCATTAGTTATAAGCAGATTTAGGGAACTAAATCTTTCCTATATCGCTTTAAATAAATTTAGACGATAAAAAGAGTGGTCACACGCCCTGTGAACGACCTCAAACATTTTTTGCGAAATGGCGTATAATTTATGTGAAAAATTGAATTTTCATATGACCTATCGTACTTAATTTTTCATATGTACTAGGGAGAAGGACTTAGTAAGTGACTCAGAAAACGGGAATATTTCGACGGTAAATATTAGATTTTAATATTGCGAATGACACCTGGCTTTTTTCATGTCTTATCGGCTTTTCTGCAAGTCAATCAGCCACCTAGACATATCACAAGACTTATTTTTGCAGAGAATTAAGCCAACCCGGCATTTTTTTCAGCCATACAGATAAAATAAAGCCAGTCTATCTGTTTAATAAAGCCAGAATTTTAGGAAAATGGCTAGATACTTGGCTTAATTTATCCCCGTGCTACTAGGGAGAGCTAAACTTCCTTTTTGTCACCTGAAAAAAAAAATTCAAATTCAAAAATTCAAAAACGGGAGTCAAGATGAAAATACATTCATGACCGAAACAACTCATTTTCGTTCAAGTTCAAGTTCCAGATACCTGTTTCGATTGTGGTGCCTTCTTCCGTAACAGAACATGAAAATAGCAGATAAACGACACCAAATTTGTTTTTAAATTTTTGGAAAACCATTGGCGTCACGCGCATGTGCATTCTGCAAAGTGCAATGCACAATCTTTTTGATTTATAAAGATCCGGGGGACAAATTAAGACCCCAAATTATTTAATTTGTGCCCTTCGCTATATTAAAAAGTCGCAACTTTGTCCTACGGCCAAAATAGAGGGTAAAATATATCTCCACCAGTACTAGGGCTGTATACAGCCTGCATCCCTATGCGAATTCAGCATGGCTCGGAGCTTGCATTCTAAGCTTCTGTTTTTTGGGCTAGTTGAGATCAGAAAACAAAGCTGTATGATTAACTGCAAGCTGCGAATAGGTTTTTATACTGCAACCAGAAGCATTTTTTGTCGGAATTTGGAGTAATCATGTAGTAGGTAAATTAACATTAGGAACAGGAGAAAGGACCGGAAATGGAAAAAAGGTACGGGCGACGTTAACATATAATCTATTGAACAGATGCATTTGAATTGTTTTCTGACTGGGCAGGGCAATAATTTTTCCGGCAGAACTGTGTGCAATCCTGTAATTCTAATCCATGCAGGCCGACCTTAGCCACTTAAGATATGGGTCACAATTGTAGTGTATAATGACGCGTTTCTTGTTCGACATATATGCGAACGATCAATTTCCAGTCAGTTTCACAGCGAGACGCAACAAGCAATCGAATCACAAGCGGCATATGACTCTAGTGTTATGATTTGAGTTTGCATCCAGTGGAAGTATTCACAAAAATTGTTAAGATATTGTTTCGGACGGACAGACAAGTAAGATAGCTGCCTATCTGTAAGTTAACGGATGAAATGTGTTTCGGAACAAAACTTTCGCCATTGGTCGGCCGGTTTGCTGTTATCACGTCTGGAAATCCGGTATAACAATTAAATGGGTACCTTTGGATCATTCTTTCCGGACGGTAGTCACATTGTCGTTGTTAGTGACCAAGTGCGTTCTACTAACCTGCATGTACTGCAGGTGCGTTATACCAAGTCCGAAAAAATTGTAGATTTATCTGAATCTATCTTTTGCCTGAGGAAGTCATATATATAAATCTATAAGTTTATTATCATACAAATCATATATATATAAATCATACATATAATATAAATAGTCGTATATATTAATCATACATTTATATTTATATATCATATATAAATCTTTCATCATATAAATTATACATGAATCTATCTATTGCCTGAGAGGCAGATTAACCATTTTACCGACAAGGCTTTTCTCCCCTTGGCATCTAAATGATTTTGCCACATGCCCCCAAAATATTAGGGGTTTTTTTTATGGTAAAGCTTGCCCCCAATCTACCGGGCCAAAGGGTGCCCCATCTCCATCATGCCTCCCGAGCAACCTTAATCCGCCATTGTAACGCTTATTATAAAATCCGATGATTGGGATTTTAGGCTCTAAAGTAGGTTGAATTGTTTTTGTTAATACAAATGTAGATAGGACAACCAAAACAGGTTTCATTTTGCATGTCGTTTCAGGGAAGCCAGGAACTCTTTCGATAGAGTTGAGCGTTGGTCGACTTCTGAGCCTGCGAGGACGGTGGTTAAATGGGCAAACACGGCGATGTAGACCTCGATGTATTGCTCTATCAGCTCGGCCTGCTCCTCCTCCGTTCCGGTAGTGAAGATGGCAAAGATGGAATCTCCGTCGATTTCGAATTCGGCGGACAGCTGCGCCTTCAGACGGTTAAGGGCGGCAACGGCAATTTGAACGGCTTCCGAGTCGTCTTGACCGGACTGGTACAGCTCGATGACTTCACGGATGGAGCTGCCGTGAGTGGCGAGCTCGGCGGTGAGGTCGTCGATCGCTCCGATGATGGTGTCGCTGAGTCCTTGTGGGTCGATCGCCCGGTGGAACGGTTTCGGTAGACCGCGAGCTAAAATGTACGAATTCATTATTTTAAAAAAACTATCCATACGCCGAGGTCAATTTTTAAATAGTACCATGAAGCATAGGGCTGCTCAGAAGCGCTACGGTAGCTAGTAGAAGAATAGTGGCCTGCATTTTACGAATATTTCTTTTAGTAGAAAAAGAGGGAAATGTATAAATAAATACTATAAATGTCTTGGGCTTGAAAGACGATCCAGCCATAGGGTCTTTATAACACGCCAGAAAGGTATCTGCTTAAATTGTGAGTGCTACTCGTGTTCTGCTAATCAGCCGTTCTAAAGACCAGCGGAATTTTTTTTGTACTCCTTATCTGAAGGAAGAAGCATTGTGTGGGTCGTCATCCTGCAGTCTCCCCATGCAGAAGAAATTGCACTGTGTCTCTAGCATGGTCCTATCGGCGTTCGGTGGGGTGAAGTCGCGCAAAGACATTGTACGATTCCAACCAATTTTCGTCACGACTTGATAAAACAGGGATTTTTGGTGACCGAAAATTAACCGTGCCGGTTGGATCAGGAACACACGACTATTTCGATGACCTGTTGTCGAGCCATGTTATCTTCAGCCTTTTTAATTGTGTAACACTGTTGGACCGATTAGCAAGTGGCGCGAGTTGTCTTCTCTCCGATGAAATGTTTTCTGCCACCCGGGGGCAGGGGCTCGTTTAGGGTCCTTACAAATTGGAAGCAAGGACCAGGACCAGGGGTGGACAAATGGAAAAAATATATCTTTTCAAAATTGGATTTAAAATTTGGCCTTTTGCTTGTAATCCTTTTGAAACTTATGAGGGTGTGACCGGGTCTGATTTCCAAAGGTCTTTGGGATTTCAAAACATTTTTAAAAACTTTATTCAACAAATTTGTGATTTCTTAGGATCCAATATACTCACCCTGTAATAAGTGCAAATGACAGGGTCAAAAACATTCACAAATAGTCCAAATTAGAAAGAAAACCGAAATTTTGATGATTTTTTTAAATTCCGGGGGTTCTTGGAAATCAGACCCCCTACGCCCTCCCAAGTTTCAAACTGATCAAGAACAAAGGACCAAATTTTGGGTTGAATTTTGAAAAAATGCATTTTGTGCCCCTTTGTCCACTTCCTGTTCCTACTATGATGGGTCCTCGTTCCGACTTGTAAGGACCCTAAACGAGCATCCGAATAGTCGTGATTTTCGCTTAAGTGGAAGTCATAATGAGTGTTGAACCGAGTAACATTACCGGGTGCGGAGTTCATTTTGGCACAAACTTTACCTTCCTTTTTTATTCACGAAATTTGGTAAAAAAATTACCAAAAAAATTACAAAAAATAAAGAAATAGGTCTTCTACCGGAAACAAAAAAGAGTTTACTCAATATGAGAGCCTTCGGTTTTCTCCACCTTGCGAACCCGAGACATTCAGTAATTGGTGCTGTCCTGAATCACTTGCTGCGAAATAACCTCCCATTCGTCCTTAAAAATTTTGGCCAGTCGGTTGAAGCTAAAAATAAGTTTGTGTTTGTTGACACGCTCCTTCAGTAGACTCCACACACAATAATCAAAGGGATTGAAATCGGGGCTGTGGGGCGGGATATCGGCGTTCCGGATGAAGCAGGGAATTTTTCCCCCCAAAAATGCTGCATAGTTCCTGACGCGTGGCACGGTGCTTTGTCCTGATACAATTCGCTTCCAGACCAAAGAGGAGGTTCTCCAGCATCGGTTTCAGGCAGCTCTCCCTGTGAGTATGCTGGTTGAGGCTGAAACCAGACTTCAAAACAAGGATGGGAGATTGACCGGAAAGAGAAACGGCGCCAAAAACGATCGCGCACAAACTAGACTTGGAACATTGCTTGAAAACAGTTTTTTGCCTTCGGTCGCTCTTCTTTAGTATTTTCCAATGCAAAACGATAAATACTACGTTTTGAAACCTTATCCTATAACAAATCTATAATCTGAGGCACCGAAAACCCTCCGGGCTGCCAGGACACAATGAAATTTCAGATCTCACAAGCAATTATCTTCCCGCTCTTCAAATGTAAACAAATGAAATTTTTCTCTTTGTGCGAGTTAGAGAGGGGTCTTTTGTCTCTCGACTGAGTGGTCACTCACTCTAATTGACCAGCGCGCGCGCGCGCTGATCTACTTTTAATTTTGTGCCATAATGAAACCCGCACCGGGTAGTAGCACTTGCATCCTTACATTTACCTAAAAAACATTTTCGGTCTAAATGAGTGGGTAGCCGGCCGCTAGAGCAATAGCACACTGATTGACGTTGCGTTTCATCCGGACGTAACCACTGCAACAAAATGCAACCACTTTTGTATTTTGTTTCACTACAAGCAGTTATTTTAATCACTGTCTCACAAAATTTATTATGTCTCCCGTAATGGCAGCTTACCTCTCGCCCCAGCTAGTGCCCCAACTGTTCTTGACCACTCAAAAATCGTTCCGCTGGCAGATCCGTAAACGATCGCCAGCACGGCGTGGGAAATACCCTCTCTGGTGGAATTACACGCTGGGCCACTGTAAATTCTGTTGTTGTAGTGGTGGAAAGTAGTCGAAGCAGAGGATATACTGACGGTAGCCGATCCGACAGTTGCGACGGCCTTCTGCAGCCTGGATTCCGACCGGAGGGGATGTTGACAAAATCCGTGGCTAGGACTACGACCTTGGTCAGGTCGAACTTCCAGTTGAACTGGCTCTCGGTGACGCCGACGTTGGTTGCGATGTAAGGGTAGCCGCCAATGCGTTCGCTCCGGTCATCAAGTTGTTGTCGGCGTGCGACAGAAAAGCTGGAGTGGCGCATTCAGCGACTCCTTTGTTGCACTGCGTGCAGCAGTCCATGAGGTTTTTCTGACTCAACGGCACCAACTGTCCGGTCTTAATGAACACCGGCCTTCGAGAACCTTTCGGCCTTTATGGCTTTCGAGAACGCCCGTTGAAGAGAAGGAACAGCACGTGTTACAAAACTGCTGATTGCCGACCGCTGAGACCGCGCCCCGTGTACATCAGACGATGACCCCTCTCCCCGAATTTTAATCGTTTCAGAGGTTACAAAACTGGGCTCAAGACCCAACTGTTTTGCCTCGGGTTCCTGTGCCCGTCTCGCAGTCTGCATTGTTTAGTAGTTGACAAATTCGTTCATAAAGCACTCATGAATTGGAGTAATGTTGTAGTCGTCGTTCCATAGGCCTTCTGCCGGGCATTTTGACCCGACGCTTTGTGCCATCCCAACTTCGCCACTGCTGGCATTATTATTCGACGGTCGTCGTGACAGTCATCTGAATAATATTTTACAGAAAAGCCGAATATTACGCGAGAGAACGCGTTGGGAAAAATCATATCGACATGCGTATTGGTCAGTGTCTGTTTGTGCGTAGCGGGGCTTTCAGCTGTCGCTGGTACCTTGTTGTAAAGACCGCAGAGAACCCACCCATCAACAGAGTTATCGAGGCAAATGAATACACCCGCAGTTGCACCGTCTGGCGCACTTATCATTAGCATGTCTATATGGCTCACCACTAGAATGGCTCACTATAGATAGCATCGATTAAGCTTTAGACACTTATGATTCGACTCGTGCTTCGAGTAGCCTTTTTGCTACATTCTTTGACTCCTACAATCAGTCGGAAATTCTACAGCGAACTCATCACATCTCTCTCCAGAAACCCATCCGGCTATCTGCACTTCATATTGTAATCTCTTTCCTGTCACTAATACTTTATTCCGTAACTCGATCATCCCAATTCGTTATCACATACACCGACATCGATCCAGAGAGATATTCAAGAAAGCTGCCACACGTCTCCTGCGAACACACTCTCCAGTTTGAAGTGCGCTTAACCATTACGCCTTTAATGAGGGCGAATCCGCCAATAAAGCTTAGAGTCACAGTATAGTCTGGGTAGTGGGTACGAGCCGGCTATAAGTAGATATTTGTTTCCGAATTTGTTGTGCACGATCCTTGCAGAAACTTATCACTGAGCATCATTGAACTTTAGTTCTAGTTCCACTCTGTCCTCTTTCCACTTTGTAACATGCGTCCACTTTATTTTGCTCCTCGCTTCAAATGAATACTACTCCGTTCCCCGTGCAGTTGGGAAAGTAGGCCATCACTCATTTGATAGACAATTCATCTTTCTGTCCTTCCTTCTGTTTCGATAGATTCCGGTGAAACGACGGTTTTTTGACGTTTTTTCGTCCTTGTTCCAGAATACCAAAATTTCCGTAAATCCCAAATACCGATTTCACTCAATCGTCCTACATTATTTGCGAAATAATTTTTTGAGCTCGTTTAAGTTAAAGACAAAACCAAATGTCTTGCACTTTTGTATGATTAGTACAAGATTTAGCGCCAAAATATGTCTCAAGAAACGAAATTTGATGACAAAAGATTATTAAACGATGCAGGGAAAGTTGTCGTGCTTGAAACTTGGGCGGATGGCCGGTAGCGTTGTTCTGCTCTATTTCAGATTAAATAAACCTTGAAATAATATCAAAAAATCGGACAAACCATCTTTGATTGGACAAATACGAGCTGAGTTGGATGGAGGCCAATCAGTCTAAAGATATTCCACATTTGTTTACCTGACAGCATGCTAAAAAATCAATCAAGCAATCTGTAACGATACACTTTCTGTAACTGGTGTGGGATGTAATGGACAATTCCGAAGTTCGGGTGTTCCGGCCAAAGGCCGAAAAACGTCAACAAACCGCCGTTTCATAGGAATCTGTCGACACTGAACGACAGATTCACGAATTCTTTATTGAATGAGCGGTAACCAATTTTCGGACTTGCGCGGGGAGCGGAGCAAAGTCTATTTGAAGGGAGGAGTAAAATGAAGTGGACACATGGTATGCATTGTTTTAAGGCATTGATGAGATCGTCCCGTGGCGATGCTTTGTTTTTGCGTCAGGCCCAACGCACAGTCGTAGGTAGAAATACTGTCAGAAGTGTATGACCTACCTACCCCATGTTACACGCAAAGACCTCCCTACGTTGTACAATAACACTTTGCCCCTTCATAATATTTATTTTTCTGGGATATTGGAAAGGGAACTACACTGCATTATGTGATGTAAATCTGCTCTCATTTGGAGTAAACTAAATCACCTAGCCGTCTGAAACTCCAGGCCGCGACATCGTGCTCCTTACAACATTTTGGTGATAAACTGAGCAATGACCCACTGGAGCTGGCGGTAGAAGGCGGTGACAGCCGGAATAAACTGCGGGAAATGCTCGGCCAGAATTGGCAAATTTGCGTTGGCAATCGAAGCGAAAACATCAGCAAGGGCCACACCATGCTCCGCGCGAAGCTTGTTGGCCAGGGCCTGAAGAGCAGCGATAGCTTGTCCGATCACAACGGGGTCGCTGACTTCCCCAGTCACAACATCACCGAGTTCGACGCCGAATTGAGTGTGGAGCTGGGCGGAGAGTGCGATGACAGCATCGTAAATGGCGCGAGCGATCGCAGGGGTGGTTCCCGCGATCGGGGGAAGGTCTTCGAAGGAGGGAGAAAGTCCGCGTGCCGTGATGTGCTGAGCGATGATCTGTATCCAGACGAACAGGGTTGTGATTTTGTTCTGTTCTGATGTGTTCTGTTCGGATGTGTTCTGTTCTGTTTTGCTTTGCTCTGTTCTGCTTGATTCTGTTCGGTTCTGTTCCATTACATTCTGTTTTGTTTTGTGCAATTATCTTTTGTTCTGCTCTGTTCTGTTTTGTTCTGTTTGTTCTTGCTTTGTTCTGTGATGTTATGTTCTGTCGTGTCGGATCTGTTCTGCTTTATTCCACTCTTATTTATTCCGGTACACTCTGTTTTGTTCTGTGCTTTACGCTGTTCTGTTTAATATTTTTTCTGTTTTCGGACGTTCGAGAGTCTTACCTGTTGCAGGGTTTCATAAATCGCTGCGGCGATGGAAAAGAACTGCGGGTACTCCTGCAGGATTTGTGCGAGGTTCGCCGCGGCGATGGACTTGAGGACGTCAGCAATGGACACACCGTGTTCCTCACGAAGCTGGTTCGCCAGTTGTTGGAGAGCTTCGAGGGACGCTGCGATGGCTGCCTGGTTTTGGGTCTGTCCGGTGACGACATCCCCGAGTTCGACGCCAAACTGGGTGTGCAGCTGGGCAGAGAGCGCGACGACGGCGTTGTAGATGGTGCGGGCGATCTCCGGGGTCGTGCCAGCGATGGCAGGCAAGTCCTCGAGGGCAGGAGCACCGCGGGACTGGACCGATTTAGTGCCAAATGTAAAGACAAGGGCGCGGACATGAATAGTGTTCGGAATTTTGAAAGATGTTTCCATTTAAAATTTTGCCAAAATGATTCTCAGTCTGTCTATTTTTGAGAGAACAAAATGCTGCAGGGATATCAATTTTTAAAATATTTAGTCCAAAGTTTTGTTAGTCAAGAGTTTATCACTGTAGTTTGTTTGAAAATATTTTAAGGGTTAGATTATAAATTTAACTAAGCTAAACTGAAACAAACAATTTATCAAAATAGTCTCGAACATGATAGAAAATTAATTTCTTGGGGTTTTTTTGATTTTCTGTACCTGCGGATCGATTGCGCGTTGTGCGGTGCGGTCACCGAAACCGCCCAGGAATGGGAGTCCAACGATGCTGGCAAGATGGGCAAATACGTTGACGTAGACTTCGTAATACTGCTCCAGAAGTTCGTCCTGCTCTTCCGCGGTTCCGCTGGTCAAGGTCGTCAGGATGGCATCGCCGTCAATTTCGAAGTCAGCCTGCAGTTGAGCCTTCAGACGGTCCAAAGCTGCTACGACCAAGTGACGATATTGGAAGCCTTGCCCGGACATGAACTGCACCACGGCGAGGGGGATGTTCACACCGTGGGAATGGAGCTCGGCGGCGAGGTCGTCGATGGCGCCGATGATGGTGTCGCTGAGGCCTTGCGGGTCGAGCGCTCGGTGAGCAGGCTTCGGCAGACTGCGAGCTGAAATTTCATTTGCCTACTTAAATCAACTTAATTTGTCGATTTGAGCGTCTGCACTTGTTTGTTTATTTTAGTATTGTTGGTACATACTTTATTTTAAAATTAGGTGAAATTTATTTTAAATAATTCAGTTAAAAGGTTTTTATTCTTGGTTTTCATTTTATTGAAATAGATTAGTGGTAATTTAGGATGACTGGTAGAAAGGTATCTTTGTACAGTAGATGTATGTCGAGATGGCTACCTTGAATGAGAGGGCTGTTAACGAGAGCTACCATCATCAGGACAACGGAGGCCTTCATGTTGAATTTTTTTAAACGACCAACTTTCTTATTGTATAAGTCAAATGAGAATTAGGATGGTGAATCGAAGCTCTGAACTATTTTATACGAAATAATTGCAATATTAAAAAGATCTTGAACGTCCTCTCTTCCTTTGTCCCACAATTAATCATATCACACTTCAAGGAGGGTTACGCGATGCGTTGATAGTGACTACAACCGCTTCTAGAACATTCTTTATTTCCGGTGTAGTGAATTTTAAAATACGACTCGGCCTAGACTTACAGCAGAGGCTCGTCTAGGGTTCTTACAAGTCAGAACCAAGACCCCTAATACCCCTCATAGTAAAGCCAGGGGTCCGGTCAAAGGGCGCAGAATGCACTTTTTTTTGGAAAATTAAACCGTAATCAGACCCGTCCCACTCCCGCGAGCCTCAATATGATCAGGAAAAATAAACCGATTTTTGGATTCAGTTATGAGTCCAATGCATTGTACCCCTTTGCCCGCCCCTGGCTCTACCATCAGGGGTCCTGGTTCCGACTTGTAGGGATCCTAAACGAGCCCATGACTTACGGTACTTGTGTCACGACTGGAACTTGTGTTCGCAATGGTGCCTACCAAGAGGAGCCAAGTCTTGTCAAAAGCGACTGATAAGGGTGATGCGCGCTTCTTAATGAATTGGCGTCATAAAATTTGTAATAGCATGTGTCATCGTTATTTTGCTGATAATTTCAACAACCAGTGTTGTCATCGATCAGCCCATCCAATAATGACCAAATCACCGGCTAATCATCCCAGACTACGTAGTCTGGTACCTGAAAGTTCATAATGGCTATCAGAGTAGTAACTGGTACGGCTGGCTGAGACTTGAATTGTGCCGAAGAATGATCAAAACACCAAAACAATGGAGCCTTTGACCGGAACATCGTAAGGGACATTTTCTACGTGCGAGCATTGTTCCTCAGGGTACTACGCTCAGGAAATACCGGTCCGGCAATTCTCTGTGAAGCATCAGTCGGGAATCATAGTAAAAAGCAAAGTATATATTTTGCTAGAAGTCAGAACTGATTTAAAAACGAGCTAATTGATTTTTTTCCGCGATCAAAGTTTTTTTGAAATGAGTGCGACATTTCCGGATAGATTTTTCCCGCCACAAAAGTCTGGACCAATTCCCTTTTTTAAGTGGTATTCTAAGGTTAGTTTGTTAGGGAGTTTTTATTTATCGGTCTCTTGGTTTAGCGGCAACAAATTCTGAAAAGATTCAGACAGAACCAGACGTCAAAAACTCTGTTTGGGTCGCTGCGTCTGGTTGCATTTCTTCTAAGAGAACGCTGCTCTGAAATTGAGAATACCTTAAGATTAATTATCATTGATGTGACATGAGAACGAGACAAAATCATCGCCTATCAATTCGAAAAATGAAAATTCGGATACTATTTTCTTATAGCAGGAGAACTTCAGTCGGAAATCGTAAGACGTTCACAAAACGTTTTCGACCATGATCAAAGGCGAAAAAAATTTCTTCATAGACATTTATGTGATATTTGTTACAAATAAGCACGGCAATGATATGTGATGTTTCTGTGTGGCGCCTGAATGAATGAAACAAAAAATCGTGTGCTGTATGAAGAAAGTCGAAATTTTTCTATAGTAAAATATAAAATCATCACAGATTACTTTTCGATTGCAAAACTGTTTATATTGTACGTGGATATCGTTAAAATTTTAAGTTGTCATCTTTATCGTTAATATTCATTTCACAGCGACAGACACCAGGGTGAGTGTTCTTTCATTTGTCATGAAGCTCCTTTAACAGCCAGAAAATCGAATAAATTTTGGCCTATGTCATAAGCAAACAAACAGTCATAATTTGGGCGCGTACAAAACAACATGCATCGCTGGACATAAGGGATAACAGCAAGTCAAAGCGCCAACAACCAGTAGAACATACATTTGCGTTCGGTAAGCGCGTGCTTTGAACTATTATTTTTTATGGTCTGCCAGCTATACGATCCTTCGGTTTTCAGGTATAGAACCAACCCATGTGCCACAGGGCAGAGTAAAAATCAAACAAACAGTGGGATTGAAAGGGCCTTACCTCACAGTCATTGCACGTCTCTCAACATTATGGTCATGGTCAACACAACCCCTTTCCGTTCCACAATCGCTGACGCCCTGATAAGAGTTCTTTGAAAGCTGCGTTATTCCCTGCTTTTTCAAGAAATTCCGCCGCTTTATATTTGAAGTTTAATCATTGTCTGGATTTTGTTTCGTCCATTTGTTTTTTCGGTTCTCATCAACAAAACTGAAAAAGTTATGGCGTCTTCGCCAATTTTTGGTTTGGTTTCTTGGGGAGTTTTGCTGCCACTCTTTTTCACAGGTTAGCGCAGAATAATTGTTTAGCAATAACAGTGCAAAAGAGATCTTCTGGTTTAATATTTTAGGAAATATCGCTTATTTGGGCGAAATTAATAAATTATAATACAATAACATTATAATATTAATTATAATTATTATAAATTATTATAATATTATGATTAATGTGATTTACAGGGTCTTGCGCGGCGTCCAGTTTTCTTCGCATTGGCGATCCTGTTATGCATTGTCGTGCCTGCATCAATGACAACGAACCTTGCCCGTGGTTGAACGAGACCCAGATCGTGAGTTGCCCTCGGGCAACTGAGGGCTGTGTCCGATACTCCGATAACTCCTTCTACAAGATCGACCATTACAAAGGGTTCAACATGAGGATCGGTAAGCTTTTCCAATTATGAAATACCAATTGCAATATACCTTCCATTACTGTAAACCTAAATGGTACTTTTAATTATTTTCATTCTTGTATCTACCAAGTTATCACAGGCGTTAATATTTAAATACATGCTTGAAAATAAACAGCAAATAATACTCGTACCTTGTAAGAAAAGGTCCATAAGTCCTTGCGTACCAAATCCATTGTAAAATTGTTCGATTTCGTAGCACACTGTAACTACATTATGATAGGGTAAATTCTAAACAAACTTTTACCATCGCTGTTTAAACACATTTAGAGATATTTCAAATGGCTTAAACAGCGGTTTTTCATTTTACTTAAAGTATTTTTCTAACACAAAATTAGTAGAATTAGGAAATTAAACGTATATTTTTATTAAATATCACAAAACGAATTGTTCATATTTATTTATTCAATTTAAAATGCTAATTATGCGATTTTTCTTTTTAATAACATTTTTTTACCGTGGCCTAAACATATTTATTGTTATTTAAACTCAAATACGATATTTAACCCATACAAACGCTCCCGTCTATTTCATGGATTCAATCAAGTTACTGATTTATCGATGTTGCCGCTTCAAATAATGAATACTTCTTCATAGTCATAAGTGGTACGATATGCGTGCGAAATATAATTTTTTTTCATCCTCTTTTGCCGTAGACGGAGGATGGCGTGGTTGTGTGGACTCTCTGTTGCGTGAGAATAAGGAACTCTTTGGTATCGCCGATCTGAATCAGGAGCAATGCTACAGGAACCTTAACATCAAAGGACTGGTAAAAGGTGCCGGATCCACGACCATACCGGCGGACGCGACGATTGAGTTCAAGGGTGACATCTGTATCTGCAAAGGCAACGGGACCGGATTATGCAACGGGGCCAGAAAAATTGTGATTACCCTCTGGATGGCTCTGTCCGCTGTGGCTTTGAGCTGTTTTTCTTCGACTATCTAATGGGCTTCCAATTCATTTTTGTATACTGAAATTTGTGAATTTCTATTCTTTTAAATTCATGAAACGCGTTCTTAGGATCCGTAGCAGTAGTATATTGGAAATCTAGTTTATTGTAAGTTTCGTTGTAAACGAGCGCCATTTTCTCAAATTGCTGATCAACATTTTCAGCTTAATTTGATGCTTAAACTAAATATTAAATTCTCTTTTTTACGCTCACATGTGCGCGTGTAACTATCACGCATAGTTCACGGAACTTAACAGTAAGCGATGTACATATATCAGCACGAACATTTAGGAATTATTATTTTTCGTGAGTTGATCAAGCAATTTAGCAGTTAAAAATAATGGTACCACTGTAGTCCCCTTTACACCCCTTTTCACCGCTTTTTACGATAGTCACCCCCTTTTCCTAAATAAAATAAAATTTAAAATCAAACCTCAATCATCATGGAAGTCTCAGTTTCTTAAAGAAAGTATTGCAACAAATTTTAACGGAAATCCTTCTTCATAAAAATATATGTGTATATCTGAACGATCAAATGTAATTGAACCAAAATAAAATTGATCTTTGAAACCGTGAAATGCAAATGATGCAAATATTACATTCCCAATATAAAACAGACTATCTTGATACTACTCATTTCTATTTTCCACTCTATTTCTATTTATTGCCCTTACACAATTTTGAAGTATTTTTGTACATAAGTGTTACAACGCTAACGCAATGTTAAATTTAACAAAATTGCGAAGGGATTGTCAATAGTAAAACGGAGTACAAAAGGGGGTGATTATAGTGGTTTCCGAAAATAAAACCGATTTGGCGGTCTTGGGTACTCGTACCCTAACTGCCTCGAACTTCGTTGAGGTGTTACTTTTCCAAAACTCCAATATAGGGACTCTTCCATCCAATCAATGCCGCAGAACGTTCCTGACACGGCAGCACACCAAGATATCTGCTGACAATTGAAGGCAGAATCAGTCCTTTATTCTCTGATAATTTGATAACATACCTTGTGCTGCTCATTGCAAGTCGTTTGATTCCCTTCCCTAACATACATGGAAGAGATAATTATAATCAATACGAAGGCCGATTTTAAGTTCATGGCATAACACCCCTAATACATCGAGCTTTTCGGCATAGTAAATTGTTACTCAACTCAAGTGTACATTTCACTCAGACGTTGTTGTGGGATTTTTTTCGGTCTATGTTTACACGAAAATTACGGAAATAATGGCAACGTTAGCTAGCCTTCTGGTGGTGGTGTTTGTTGCGGTATTCGTCCAATCTTCAGGTAAGAAATAAAGTTGAGGTGTAATGAAAAGGTACCCTGTGAAAACGTATGCACCTTTTAGATGGCGCATGCACGAGGAACGTGACCATCGGACCGGACGTTTCGGTTATCAACAGCGACAACTTCCCGTTCAACTACGACGACTACACGGTAACACCTTAAATATAAACTATTTACAATACACGATGTTCACAATTTAAAAAAAAAACAGGCTTGTCGTTGGTATATAACTGGACCAGCGGACACCCAATTGACTCTCACCTTCATACAAGATTTCGAGGTAGAAGCAGGATCGAGCGCAGACTTACTACGCTGGTATGTGCATAACAATACGTCACTATCGTATAGGGACGATCAAGGGATTTCTCATACAGCTGTAGAGCATCAGTTCTCAACAGTTTTCTTCGTTAGAAATCATTTCTCAGACAAGATATTTGTTTATCCTTAGTCCACTAACTCTGTTGTAAGGAGAAGACGACTACAGATCTCTAGCCTTCTCCCCTCTCACCTTCTTTGTTTTAATGTAATTCGATCCCTCTGCCTACATTTGTGGAACGTTCTCTGTAGCCACAGAAGAAGAGTCAGAGTTCTCTGTCTTTTGCGCTGTGCTGCAGCTGTCTGTGTCCTCGGTCTCTTCCTATCCAGCTGTCTTCCCTGCCCCTGCATGTACATTGCTCCCTGCTCAGCTTCGCGCTGCCAACGCAACCCAAAATTCAATGCCTGAACGCATCTGCGGGCGCCTTTTGACGCAATTTATGGAAATCCCTCGAAATAGGGCCTTCTCTGATTCAGATGCTCATTTCGACTCTCAGGGGGTTGGTGCATGCACCGATGGGCGCGGGCCCTCAAGGGGCTACGCCTTCCTAAAAAGTGTTTAGTTTCAAAAATTCAAAAATTGAATTGCAAGCAATAAATATAACGGGGGTATGTGCAAAAAATATCTGGCGGACCGGTCCCGGGCAGAGGATTATTTTGTTGTGGGTTTCTATCACCCAAACTAAAAAACACGAAAATTATTCGTGCCTCAACGGTTACAGTTCGCACTTCTACCTCAAATAGTTTTTGTTCATAAAAACCTAATGCATTTGATTCCGTAAAAATACCGAATTATTTTTTTGAGGGTAAGGGGATATGCCCATGCACTGATCCCTGGCAATCAAAATGAGCCCCTGCTGTGTTCCCATCAGTGGAGATGTTAATGATTTTCATTTTATTGCAGCCCTCATGATAAGGTTACCATTTTTGACACTGCAAGACCAGGTAGGCATACACTACAACACTTGGATTTGTTTAGAAGTCGGACGCTTTGATTTGTTTTAAAAGTTTTCTGCCGTGCAATTTAGTAAGATTTTACGCCTCCAACGGTCACGGAATGCGATTATTATAATTTTGATCCTTAGAATAGCAATAAGTTTTGGCAGTATAATTTAAAAATTTGTATTCGTTGTGGAAAAAAATAATTATCATTGTTAAAAGCAAAATAAGTAAGGCACCATCTCGGCGTTAGTCTATGTCACGCAATTTCATTTTGTGTGTAGGCGCAACGGAAGCGGTTGCAGCTTCGCGTGTCTGCAGATCGGCAGACTCCATCGTCGTCTCACACGGTCAGTAAAACGTTTCAAAAAAATAATTAAAAATCTTGTCTAAAAAATGTGTAAAAATGTATCCAGGTCCCTTTTGTGGCGTGGGTTTGCCCGCTCCGGTCGTGCTGGGACGGAACACTGCTGTCGTGGAATTTTGCTCCGACTACGGCGTCACCGGTCTCGGCTGGCAAATCAGCAAGTTCCACCGTGTAGATGGATAATTATCGATCCATTGTAATATATGTTCTAAATTTGCTATAGACCTTTCGTATGTCCCTCTGAGTTCACTTCCGCAGCCCGAACCGTGGATCACGCCCACAATTACGCTCGCGAGCTTGACTGAAGAGAGTGTGATCAACAGTCCCAACTATCCCGCCGTCTACCCGAAAGATTACAGCGCGGACTATATCATATTGAACACTCAAAGGTACGTCATCAATAAATCTCCCACGAGAATGATATGCATATTTGTTCTCTGAATACTCTCCGTCTGTTATGTTTTTAAGTTCTTTATTAAATACAGCTACAGAGCGTACGGCATATCCATATGATCAAGAAGTTTGCCGCAAAACTTTAATTACCGTAGTTTCTTTTTTCATGCCTTTCGGAATTTTATTTGTTGGTTATTCTGGTCTTCCAAAAATAAGAAATTTAGTCGCACAATGATGTTTGAGATGGTAGAATAAATTAAAAAATATCTAACCTTTAGTTTCCTATTTTCTGACAGATATAATTTTACATTTTGGTTATTCTAGTGTCCTAAAAGATACAGACATTTAATTGCACAGTTATTTCTTAGATGGTGAATAAAGTAGGAACACGTCCACCCTCTAGTTTCTTCATAATTTTGTTACTTAGATTCCCCAAAAATTAAGATATTTCATGTAATCATTATTGTTGAAATGCGCAAATTTTTTTGACACATCTGTCTACTCGGTTCAGAAATAAATACTATCCATTTTTTCCTGATCTTACAGGGACAAAGCCGTGGTAATCCGGCCAATCATTTTCAATCTGGGCCGCGACTGTTGGGACAAACTCACTATCACGGATGTAACAAACAACCAGACATACGTCTTCTGCGGTGATAACGCATTTGAGGAACCATTGGATTTGAGGTAAAATCGTTCGCTTTTGGGTGGAAACATGTCGAAGCGTTCTTCATTAAACTTTTTATAGTCGAACGGAAGAGATCCGTATTCGATTGACAACAGACCCCTTCGACGACGGAGAGACCGGCTTTTCGCTGGGTCTCTCGCTGCTCAACTGTGCTCGCAGTGAGTTCGCCTGTGACGACAATAACGGCTGCTACAACCCCAATTCCTCCTGCGATGGCGTCCGACATTGTGCGGACGGTTCGGACGAGAAGTGGGAGTACTGCTACCCGGAATGCGGAAAATCACACTTTCCCATGAACTCGGAGACGGCTAACAAAATTACTGGAGGTGAGGCTTCTATTTTTTTCTACGGTTCGAATTGCACTCTAATACTCGTACCTCCAGCTAAGCGCATTTGTGTTTCTTTTGCAGGTGAGGAGGTGAATCGGTATTCTGTTCCCGTAAGTGCCTTCAAAGTCAATGAAACAAAACATGTATGAATCGTGTATATTGTGTATTTCTTCTAACACAGTGGCAAGCTGCTATGTTGGAGCCATCAGGCAGACAGGTACCACTAGAATAAGCTCAAACTGAATTCTCTCTCCCATGGAACGGCGTATGTCTGAAGTTATGGCTCAAAGAGCTCTTTCCTGATTAACGTTTTGTTTGTTTCAGTTTTGCGGAGGATCGGTGATTTCGGATCGGTACGTTACGCTGCTTGTCATTGTGCATTGTGCATTGTGTGGCTAGCGTTTATTTGTCAAATAAAAGTTTACTTTTGGTCCAGCTGAAATATTTTCTAACGTGAAGGCTATATCTATTTCAGATGGATTCTGACAGCAGCTCACTGCTTTCAAGGGTATGTCCTGAACGGCACATATTTAATTATATAACCGTATCCCCATTGTGCTGTATAGTGCCCTTGTGATGTGGTAAACATTGGACTGAACGTGTGTGTATGTTCTGTGCCAATCGGCGTTGGGCTGCGTGACATTATCTGCCTGTTTCCTATTCGCTGTGGCGTTTTTCTTTGTTCACTATGTTTATTTCCGTGTTCCTTGTTTATAGTCTCGGCTGGTTGGTTCTGGGCCGTTCTATTCTGTTCTGTTCCGTTCTGGTCTGGTCTGTGCTGTTTTTTTCTGTTCTGTTCCAGTTTATTTTGTTTTGTTTCGTTCCAACCCGTCATGTTCTGTTTTGTTCTGGTCTGCGCTGTTTTGGTCTATCCTATTCTGTACCGTTCGGCACTGACTAATAATAAAAGTGCTTTTGTTGTAATATATTTTATATTTCTAGCTTCGGACAGTATAAAGTCCGTCTTGGCGGGCATAACCTTGAGATCTCAGCAGTGAACGACCGAGCAGTGGAGATCGAGGTGGAAAAAGTTATTTGGTTTGTGTTTCCCCAAGAATCTGCAAAACAATTTTTTCCGGATTCGGAATTATGTTCTCCCATTCTTCTTTACAGTCATCCGTCCTATAACACTCCCTCAACGCTTGCCCATGACAGCTGCCTGCTCAAGCTGAAGGAGACAATTCCATTCCGGAAGAACATTGCCCCGATCTGTCTGCCCCGTCAGGACGCTGATGTGGAGCCGGGAACGATCTGCATGTCCTCAGGTATCAATACGGTAGTTCCTCTCTTTCCGCACACAAATTTATTTTCTTGATTGCTGCACTTTAAGCTTCCAATAACATGGGAAAATACTATTATTGTCAAAGCACTCTTCGACCGAATAATTGAAATTGCAGGTTGGGGCCGATCCAGAACCGCAGGAGGCTCATTGGACGGTTTGAGAGAGATCTACGTGCCGGTGATTGAACGGGGCCTGTGCGGAAGAATTTATGCGGCATCTTCCATTACGTAGGTCTAAACACTTTCACTATACACTGAAGTTTGTATTGCAAAATAATAAAATTAGTTATTAAGGATGTTTAGCTATTCTTATTTGAGACTAATTGTTTTTATTTGTTCCCAATTAAGTTTTAGTAACTAAAACTTTTAACTGAGTTGTTTCGTCAATTGAAAAGTTAAATACCAACAAATTAATCACTAGTTGTTTTATTTAAGTTTCCTCAGTTTAAGTTTAGTTTTGCCACCACTACAGTGTGAAGTTAATGGTTACATTTATTTTTATTTTTCACAGGTACCCTGTCACGCAACAAATGATTTGCGCCGGATCACCGCAATGTGCGTATACTGCGGTCAAACAAACGAACGTCCCAACCTCAATTGAGAGAACAGTTTTATAAATTAGTCGTTGACCTTTGCTTTCAACCCAAAAAATTGTAATTTTGAAAACTAGTACAAAAAGTAGGAAGATTGGTAAGTGCATTGTTTATTTCTGACAAACAAATTGTCAGCGACTGATTCCAAACAGGCAACAAAGTTTCATTTGTTCGTGATTCAGGGGACAAAGACAGCTGCCCAGGAGACTCTGGAGGTCCGTTCGCTTGCAGAAACAACGGTGGCCGCTGGACCGTCAACGGCATCGTCAGCTGGGGAGGAGTCTGTCACAGGAACGAAGTTCCAGGGGTAAATTTGCGACTTTACGAAATCAAATCACGCGTTTGTGGAGTAAATTTGAAATAGAGACCGCCGTGAACGGATAGCGACGCTAATCTCAACGTTTTGTTTGTTGCAGGTTTACGCCAACACAGGATCAATGACGAACTGGCTAGTGCAGACAATGGCAACCAACTAGAATCCCCATAATTAGCTGAATTCTTACGGAAAAACTTATCCTTGGAAGTTTAATGCGTGGTTTTATACCTTTAACGATTTTTTGTAGTATTTCAAGAAAAATCTGAACTTTAATATGTGAGCATGAAGGTTTTCCGCTCTGTAGATTTATCATCAAGCATATTTCAGTGTATGATACGTGATTGCAACGGCATAAAATATTATAAGATGTGAAATTATTTTCAGAAAATGCGACTCACGAAGACACAGAAAAGACCATATCTGGAATTGTGTTCGCCATTTTGGTGGCCAACATCTTCTATTTCCACCAATTTTACGCATCAAATTATGACATTGCTATATTTATCAACATTTTCACTGTTCAAAGAAATACTGCTTACATTAAAATTAACTTACAAGCTATTTGGTGGTGTTGGGGAATAAAATTTCTGGAACTTAATTGACGCAAGAAATTCAAGGCTATCCAGTTGACCATTGCTGACCATAGTGACTGAAAAGAATCCCTGCTTTATGTTTTGTAAGTAAGGCGAGATAACATGGCATATGTATTTCTCTTTGTCTAATACCTTAATGCACCTATCCGAACTATACCGAAAAGATAATAATAATCACCACCAACGCCGATAGTAGTAGTGAGGAGGAGGGTCTTTATTTAGTAGAAATTATACAGAGTTTTATGGGATCATAACGTGAGAACTCGTCAATTATGTGTGGTCTGGGTTTTGCCACTGATCAGATGGTCACCACACGCGGTTGACCTAGATTCGGGGGTCGGCAGCCTACTCTAGGAAATTGTTCTAGATAGGCTGCACTTATAAACTGTCCAGACAGCTTCGTAGTCGACTTGGAGCCAACCGAATTGTTGCAGGATTCTGATTGAAAACCAAGGCCGGGAAAAGGTTGTCTACATGACAATTGTTGGTTGTGTGGGCTGCGAGCATAGCAAAAGATTGTGTAGGGTTGTGAGCATAGCCCTCACCTATAGATAACGTAGGAAAATTATTAAACGAGAACATAAACAAACAGGGAAGGTGGGTAGAGGTGGGAAACTAAAATTTTTCGTCGCGAACTTGAAAAAACTGACACTGATTTCTTGCAACTTGAACCCCACTTACAACAGAACCAGAAAGTACCCAATCCAACAAATCTTAAAAAAAAATTATAAAATCACAAACGCGCGGTGATGCATGGCGAGCTGTGGAGACAAGTAGTGAAGGTGAATCATCCAGTTGTAATCAGATTTCGCTCGTGGTCGAAATTCTCCGCATCATTTTGAAACTGATGGGTGTGAGGGTCTGATTTCCACACCCCGCCTCCGGAAATTTCAACGCATTTTCAAAACAATTTCAGTTTTTGAGTTTGGATCGGTCCCGGAAGTTGTTAACCCCCATTTGCGGTTATTAATAAAGTGCTGTATTGCACCCAAACAAACCTCGAATTTGATAAAAAAAACTCAATTTTTTGGAAAGTTGTAAAATATCGGAGGAAGGGGGTTTGGAAATGAGACCCTCACATCTCCACAATTCTCAAAATGATTAAGAATAAGAGATTGAACTTTGGGCTTGGTTTTGGAGAAAAATAAATTCTGCTCTTTTGCCCATTCCCTGGCCCTACCTTGAGGGATTCTGGTCCCTCATCTAAGAACCTAATTGAGGCTCTGGCTCCAATAGAAATTTGCTTTTGAAGGCGAGGAGGTGAACCCTTACTTTGTTTCGGTGAGTAGTTTTGAACATCATCGGGATGCAAAATTAGTTAATGGACATTATAAATTACTCATAATTCTGATGTTGTTCTAAACACAGTGGCAAGCTGCGATGTTATACAATCCAGGCGGTTAGGTACCCAAGAGAGGATAGGCTGAAAATGCATTCACCCCCTGGAGCTTCATAGATGTTTGAATTTGGTTTGACAAGCGTTTTCTTAGTTAACATTCGTTTGTTTCAGTTTTGCGGAAGATCGGTGATTTCGGATCGGTGCGTTACGGTAATTGTAATCGTCCTCTGTGTTCCTTCGTCAAATACTTCCGAAAATGTACTTGATTTCAACTGAACTATTTTCTAACATGAAGGCTCTATGGATTTTAGATGGATTCTTTCAGCAGCTCACTGCTTTGAAAGGTATGTCCTGAGTGGACATATTTAATTATATAACCTGCGTATCCGTATTGTTTTGGGTTGGCTACTGCACAAGTGTGAGAGATCTGTTCCAATCGGTATTACGCCATGCTCCTCTAAGCTCCTCAAAGTAATTTACTATCAACAGTTGCCCCAGTGCCCCTCCCCGTATAATGTGTGATCCGGATCCTGTGGGTGTCCACCCTGTTCGCTTTGTTGTACATACATGTTATTTTCTGTTCTATTTAGTGTTTTCTGTCTTCAGTGATTCAACTACTCGGCTAACATTTTCTCCTCATGAGTGGAAATTAATTTGCCTTTAGTGCTGTATTTTGTTCTGTTTCGCTCCGATTCGTTCCCTGCTGCTCCATTGTGTTTGGTTGGGGCCGATCCAAAACCCAGGGCAGCTCATTTGACGGGCTGAAGCAGATTTCCGTGCCCGTTATTAAACGGGAGTTATGCAGAGGAATTTACTCTGGCTCTCCTCTTAAGTAACTTCTTCCAATCATTTTGATGGTTTATGCATGGAAAAAGCTTGATTGATTTGTTTTCAATTATTTTTCAGCTATTACATCACGCAGCAAATGATTTGCGCCGGGTCACCACAATGTGCGTACAGTATACTTGGGCGGCACAAATAAGTCGTTCTAAAACAATTTATGTGTTGCGAACTCTGTTCGCGTTGATACAGGGGACAAGGACAGCTGCCCAGGAGACTCTGGTGGGCCGTTTGCCTGTAGGAATAATGGTGGTCGCTGGACCATCAACGGCATCGTCAGCTTTGGAGGAGTGTGTCATGTGGATGAGATTTCCGGGGCAAATTTTAACTTCAATAAACCAACATGTGTTTGCGCTTTAAATTCTGTTTTTTTTGCTCTGGTCTGTTCTGGTCTGTTCTGCCCTGCTCTGTGTTCTGTTCTGTTCTGTTGCATAGTAGACTGATATAAAAAAGATGGAGACCTTTAGTTCCATCCCTTCCATGTGATTTACTACAGATTTACGCTAACACAGGGCAAATGACAAGCTGAATAGTAAGCATTATAGCTACGAATTAGAGCTCATGCATAGATATTAATGCCGGGTAGTACGGAAATTTTGTTTGCTCGATAGTCTTACGAACAAATATATCTTTTCATTGTTATGCGTGATCTCGTTTTGACAACACAAGACTAACTTTAATCCTTCGGCCTGTAAATATACCACAAATAGTATAACCATGTGCATGATACAGGTGTGGAGAGTAAAAATATTGAATAAACACAACAAAACTGCATATACCGGGTGCGGGGTTCATTTTCGCACAAACTTTGCCTTCTTTTTTTATTCACAAAATTTCGTCAAACAATTACCAAAAAATTGCAGAAAGTAGAGAAATAGGTCTCCTACCGGGAACAAAAAAGAGTTTACTCAATATGAAAGTCTCTGGCCTTCTCCATCTTGCGAATCCGAGACATCCAGAAATTGATGCTGTCCTGAATCACTTGCTGGAAAATCGCCTCTTATTTGTCCTTCAATATTTTAGCCAATCGGGCGAAGCTGGAAATAAGTTTGTGTTGCTTGGCACGCTCCTGCAGTAGGCTTCACACACAATAATTGAGAGGATGGAGATTGGGGCTGTTGGGCGGGATATTGGCGTTCCGAATGAAGCAGGGCATTTTTTTCTCCAAAAAGGCCTGCACAGTTCCTGCCGCGTGGCACGGTACTTTGTCTTGATACAAAATCGCCGAATTCGCTTCCAGACCGTAGGGAAGGTTCTCCAGCATCGGTTTCAGTCAGCTGTCCTTGTAGATATGCTGATTGAGGCTTAAACCAGATGTCAAAAAAAGGAGGGAAGATCGACCGGAAAAAGAACCGGCGGCAAAGACGATAGCGCACAAAGCAGACTTGAGAAATTGCTTGTAAAACGGTTTTTTGTTATCGGCAGCGCCTTTTTAGCATCTCCCAATGCAAAACAATAAATACTACGTTTTGAGACCTTCTCCTATAACTTAACTACAATCTGAGGCACCGAAAATCCTCGGGATAGCCAGGACACAATGAGATTTCGGATCTCCTCACAAATCATCTTCCCATTCTTTTAAATGTAAACAAATGAAATTTTCTTTTTGTGTGAGTGAGAGAGGGGGCTTTTGTCTCTCGATTGAGTGCTTAATCACTCAAATCGGCCAGCGCGCACGCGCGCTTGCTAACTTTTAATTTTGTGCCAAAATGAACCCCGCACGGGGTACAGAATTAGGTTTTGTGCAGATGAAGAAAAGATCCTCCACGTTTGCCCTTACAGCGCTGGCATTTTGTTCCAGCTTTGAGCAGCCAGCGACAATGTGTTCCACTATCCTTCTCCATTAGTCCGAAATGTGAACGGTACAAGTCAGAAGGTTCCATGTTCGAGCCATACGTTGAGAGCCAGAACCGAAGAATAACTGTCAGTCATGTAAGTTGAACGTATGAATACCGTCAGTGCAGAAGGTGCAGTCAGTGTGGTAAGGTTTACGTTCAATTTGGAAGGTGGACAGTCTCTCTGGAGGGTTTCCAGTCAGTCCAGAAGTTTTTGCGTTCCGTCCGAGAAGTGATGCTAATTCAAAAGTGAATGACCGTTACGGAAGGTTCATGCAATCAATCAGGATGGTCCATGACCAATCCAGAAGGTCCGCGGTGTGTGTTTGTATAGCATAAGTCGTGCTTACATTTTTGTTATTTTTCAGATCAAGTGTGATTCGGTAATTTTTTTCGTAAAACTGTGGCTGTTTGTAGTAGTTTTTGAAAACGAAATGTAGTTTTGTGGCGTGATTTTATAAAGGATGCTGCGTCTTCGGATCTAAGTGAGTCCCTGTGCCTAGGTACGACATGGCATATGGTATGATATACCGTATGTGCCAGATAATTTAAGCGGCAATACGACATCCATAACTTTTTCAGTATCAAATGTAGAGACGTTTCATAAGAATTTCACACATCGGTATACCTAATCACTGTCACAGACTCGGTCGGGTCGATTGATAAAGGGACGTTGTGATTGCGGGTGGCATCGGGGTGCTATTATCCTGACCGTATAGCGTGATCGAATTATCAACTAGCAATATAATAATCATTACAGTAGTGTTGCAGTAACCGGCAGACACTCAGCGGCCCATTTCCGTTCCTGCTAGTTTGCCAGAGAACTTTTATTGCAAATATTTCATAGTACTGCGAAATAGTTTAATTCCAGGCTTGAGTACAACTTGTGAAACCATGAAAGTAATGTTAACCAGCCTCCTGTTGGTCCTGGCAAGCACGTTTTTGGCAGGGACAACTGGTAAGGATAAGTTAGCCGCCTTTTGCGGGAATCTAATGTTTCTTATGTGTGTTAAATGTCAATTTTATATGCAGACGCTGCCTGCAGCCGAAATCTCACCGTCGGACCAGAAACCACATTTATTGCCAGCGATAATTTCCCTCTTCCTTACGACAATTATGCGGTAATATTTAAGTTAGGTTGTGCAGTTATTCTTCCTCTTTCCTGCATTAAATTATATGCTAAATCATACTATAAACTTAAATTAGAAAACTGAGTTATATTGTATGAATACGATCCTTTCCAAGCGGTTTTTTTGCTTCCTTCTAAAATACAGGATCCACCACAAACATTTACTGAACTTTGATAGACTACGGTAGTAACCGCGTGTTCCAATTTCAATGTTCACAATTAACAAAAATGTGCTGGATAAGTTCCGGTCATGTTGTGAACCAACATAATATGAACACTTTGATGGGGAGCTTCTGGGGTTCGCCAAATGAAAAACGTCCTTATTGACTAAAGTAAAAAAAGTAGTGAATAAATTGAAATTCCTTCCTTCTTTTGGTCAAAACCGGAAGTAAACAAGAGAGTCGTCACATCAAGTGATTCCAAAGTTTATATGGGACAACTAACTGTCTGACTGATTAACTGAATTTGGTGGGCTTAAAAGCACTGCGGCTCACAGTATTCAATAAACTTTTTAAAACTAAAATTTTTATGAAAATTCACTCATCTAGACTCACTCATCTAGAGTTTTTAAAAGAATTTAAGGGTTTTGACCAACGATAAAGTTGAAAGACCCATTCAAAGTTGAGTGAATGTTTGTGGTGGATCCTGCAGAATTATTAATTGTATAAACTGTGTGTAGTTGCTCGTACCGATTAACGTAGCCGTTTCTATTAAAATAATTACTCTCACTGTTCTTTCGCTTTGCGGCTCATAGTTTTGTCGCTGGTATATCACCGGACCTGAGAACCAACAACTCACCCTCACATTCACCTCTTTCGATCTCGAGGAAGGCGAGGCTAACGGACAATGGTAATATGCAGAAAGGGGGAAATGCGAATTTTAGTGGCACTTTCATCTCTACCCAGCCTGAATAAACCATATATCCTTTGTTGTAGCCCACACGATCACGTCGCTATCTTTGACACCGCTCGACCGGGTGAGATTATAACGTATGTATTATTAGTAATCATTCAAAATGAATGTTTTACGTCATTGCAGGTGGTCTAAACCAAGTGCAGTCGTTGCCCATATGTAGATTTCTCCCTACTACTACCGGTAATTTATCCCAGACTTCCTCAACCATCGTATTTAGTTTGCTCCTAAAAATTTCATTTTTCGTCGTCTTGTAGTGTTGTCATGTTTAAATAGATTTAACAGATATTTTAATTTTCCCGGAAAGCGGTTTTTAATTTTAAAATAATGTGTACGTTTACTTTATTTAAAATCACAAAAATAGTGATCAAAATTTAAAAGTATGTACTCATTTAATTTCACTAAATTTACTTTAAAAGCTAAAATATGTCATGCAGGTCCCTTTTGCGGAAAAACCGTTCCTCCCACCTTCGTGGCGAAAGGCAATCAAGCTGTTGTGCAATTTTGTTCCGACTACGGTGTGGCTGGAAATGGATGGAGAATTGGTAAGTCATGGTATTTCGCTCGAAAAATATGAAACATCATCGAGGGATATGCAGTGAAGAAATGTGTAAATTAATGTCTGCAGAGCTGACCTACGGAGAGGTCGTTGTGCCCGAGCCTTGGGAAACGCAGACTGTGGTGCTGGACAGTGCCGCGGCAGACCCAAAAATCCTCAATAGCCCCAACTATCCCAGCAACTACAACGACAACTATACAGCTCTTTACATCATCCGAAATGCTAAAAGGTATCTGCGTCATAGACGCACTCTGAATCTAACTTTAATGCTCTTTTCTAATCAGGAGAGCGTATAAATTAAAATTATTACCTGTTTATTTTGTTTCAATACGCTTTTTGGGACCGACAGGTCCCAATATGGACCAATATTACCAATATGATTGGTAATGAGAAATTATGAAAGCTCAGGTAGAAGTGTTTTGGTGCGCAGGACTGACCTTAAACGTGGCCCTGTCTAACATGCGATGTTCAATCCTTCTAACCCTAAGGAACGACTATTGATGGCAAACTTAGTCTATTAAACTTTTTATTAAACCTAGGTTAAAACTTTTAGTTACTAAAAAAAATTCTTAATAGCTACTTTTTAGTTGACTAATAAAAGTAATTGGTTGACTAATTTTAGCTTTTTCCATCACTAGAAACGACTACTATACATGGTATATGGTACTAGCATTGAACTAGTCAGATTATACCAGCCCTATAGAACTAACTCTCTTCGATGACTTGATTGGTCCATCAGATACTGGAACAAATAAAATGACAATTCATTCCGTTAATTGCTTCATTGCAGAGATAAGACCGTGATCATCCGAGCTGTTCTGTTCGATCTGTCGAACGACGAAGACCACCTGGTGGTAACGGATGTGGTCAACAATGTTACTCGCGTCTTCACAGCTAATGAACCGCTGAAGGAACTGGAGTTGGCGTAAGTATACAGTACTCTATAGGATATGTCGCGGATTATACCTCCACATATCTATTAATTTTGTTTGTGAAAAAATTGTTATCATTATTTCAGCGGAGCGGAAGAAATCCGGATTGCTTTCGAAACTGATAGCTTCGACGCTCGTCGAGGTTTCTCTTTGGAAGTGTCGCTAGTCAATTGTGGGTCCAATCAGTTCGCATGCGATACCGGCGACGACTGTTACCACCCTTCGCGGTCCTGTGATGGGACCGCTCAATGCGCCGACGGATCAGACGAAAAATGGGAGTACTGTGCGCCTATGTAAGTAGTTAGCAAGAATGAGAAACTTTAAATATATGTGAGACATTGAAAAATTGTAATGCTTGCAATGTCTGCTCTATATCACGGAGGCATTTGGAGATATGTAGCTATTTAATCATTTTTTATTTTTTCATTTTTAGTTTTCATTTTCATTTTGCAGTCACATATAAATGTTTCGCACTCAATACTAAAAACTATGGATTTATGTCTAATTGTTGCAGCTGCGGCAAGAATCATTTCCCCATGCAGGAACCTACCAAGATCGTCGGCGGCACGGTCGCCAATCGACACTCTCTTCCCGTACGTATATACATCACTCTACAAATACTCTGTTCAAGCCTTCGAAAGATGGCCAATGGCGGTGTAATTTTGTTGTTTTACTTGCAGTGGCAAGTGGCTACTTTCGAGGGTTCCAGTCAGGTAATGCATTTTTTATTGCATAATCTGTATAGGGTTGATACACTGTAAACTAATAAATCACTGAAATCCTTTGCCGAAAAATAGGGTTGTGGTGGCACGATCATCACTGACCGGTACGACTTTTCTTATTACGACATTAATACACACAACTGAGTTTCCGACAGTATGTCTGAACGATCTCCTTGTAATTTTTCAGATGGGTCTTGACTGCGGCACATTGCTTCAGCACGTTAGTGTATTTCCTACAGGAACACAATTTGGAATTTAAATTAAATGATTATTGTGAAATATTCTACGCATGCCATTATTTATGATTTTTTCTGAACTCCGTAGGTCGGCCACCGGTGATGGTGTGTCCGTTCGATTAGGAGGCCACAACACCGAAATTTCCGCAGAAGAGGACGGCGCGGTAGAAATCAACGTCAAAAGAATTGTTTGGTGGGTTGGAACGTTTTTTTAATGAATTTATTGTTCTCGTACGCATTGTGTTTTCCAAGGGATGCTGTTCATGTTTAGCCATCCCTACTACCAGACACCTATCCAGTATGGTTATGACGGTTGCCTGTTGCACCTGAACGAGTCGGTTCCCTTCCGAAAGAACATTGTTCCCGCGTGCTTGCCGCGCCAAGGGGACGACGTTCCCGGCGGAACCTTGTGCATGACTTCAGGTAACATTGCAGCTGACACTCATTTTAGGCCCTATGCAAGTCGGAACTAGGACCCTTTATGCTAGCCAGGCAGTGGACAAAGGGGCAAAATGCATTTTGCAGTGACGTTTGGGAAGTTTGTGAAAATAAAAGAATTTTGAAATAAGTCTTGCCCAAAAATCTCATCTCATATATATAATAATACAAATTCTGAAACATCAATGCAAAATAAATTGTAAAAATAGCCGCTGCAAATGGGCGTGCACTTGTACTTCCTACTTGCACAATTTGGAGGTATTTGCAAATAGGTATTTTAAGTTTTTCAACGTTATTTTCGATTATCAAATATTTTTTGTCAAAAAAAGAAACGAAATGTATCTCTCCATGCAAAACAAACATGAGTTAATTTTCAGTCATTTTCACTTTCTTACAAATTCGTATAATAATATCATAATGATGTGTGCAATCCTGCTTTTTAGTACAAATTTTTTTAATTCTGTGCTATTCATGTATTTTTTAATAACTAGCTTCAACTATTTGGGTGAGAATATTTACGTAATGTCTTTGTTCATACAATTAGAAGATATTTTAAATCAATGAATGCTTTTTATTTATCTTTTAACTCGGAAATATTAAATAAATGTCTACTTATTTAATTCTGAATATTGAAATATTAATTTTAATTTGTATTATTATAGATAATTTCAAAATTCTTTTAATTTTACTAACTTCACTTCACAAATTTAACATCACTACTTCCCAGCGCTTTTGAGACCGTGCCACATTGGACCCCAGCAAATCCCAAACTTTGATAAAAAAACGAAAGTTTTTGAAAATGTTTCAAAACCCCAGAGGCCCTTGAGAATCAGACCCCCACACCACAGGTTTCAAATTATTTAGGACCAAAAGGCTGAATTTCGGATTCAGTTTTGAAAAAATACATTTTGGTCCTTTGCCCACCCCTGCCCCCACCAGAGGGGTCCTGGTTCGGGCTGGTAAAAACCCAAACGAGCCCCTGCATCGCCACGAACAAAAACAGATTTAATGAGTCTTGTTTATCACTAATTATAGGCCGATTTTCCAAATTTCTCCTCATAATGATTTTGTCTTGAAGGTTGGGGAAACACTCAGATAGCCAATCCTGGTCCGAATCTTCGACAGGTTTACGTGCCGGTAGTTGATCGTGAAGTCTGCGAACGTGACGCTTACCCGGGCCAGTACGCATAAAAACACTATCATTACTGAGAATGATGATCAGCAAATAAATTCCATTCTAGAATCAGCACGGAGATGATTTGCGCTGGACTTGCTGAAGGTAACGTCAGTTTTACGTTTCATTTACTTGTTTCCTTACAATTAGTTTGACGTACTTTATTGGCTTGTATTAAAGGAGGCAAGGACAGCTGTCAGGGTGATTCCGGTGGACCCTTCATTTGCCCTACCGGTGACGGTCGCTGGGTCGTCGCCGGCATCGTCAGCTGGGGAAACGGCTGTGCCCTCGTCGGTATTCCAGGGGTAAGTTCCCACTTGATAGTATTAAAATTTTATAAAGTATGAAAAATTATATTTGTAAAGGCAAAGTGTTTTACTATATTTTTGGTATTTAGGTGTACGCAAGAACTGGCTCGATGATGGACTGGATCGTGGCAACAATTGCCGCAAACCCCTAAGACATATACTAGTACATTTGCAAATTACTTTTTTCCAACACCATGCTGAGATGTCGGATAATATTGTTTCAGATTTTAAGAAGAACAATATTTTCATGGACTATGTCACAATTCCAAATGATGATTTAATATATAATGGTATAGTATTAGTATTTCAATCCAGAAAGGAAATGCGTCTTGTGTACTGGGCACTCATCCCCATGCACGTGGGTTTCATGAAATATTTTCTCTTTTAAAAGTCAAGAGTTAGCTCGACTTTTTGTTCCTTTTTTATACGCCTTTTACCTGGCACTATGATGCGTATACGTTCTGACGCAACGGTTATTAAATGAACACTGCAAACAAATATATATAATGGCACGGAAATACTACGCGCCACTATCCCTGTACACTGTGCAATTCCAGTGCCACTTTGAAATATGTGTTTGAGATAATGCCCGCTGACACAACAACGGAATCTGCACTAAATCACAGCCAATTGTAGTGTTATCCCGATTTAGCACTGATTTAAGCTTAAAAACTGGACTATGACCGCTTACGGTACGATTTGCGTAATCAACTGTCTAAAACAGAAGCAGCAATGTAATAAATCAGGGCACAAAAATATATGGCTTGAAAGCCTGGGTTATCTCTAACTAGGGAGAAAACCCTTTCATAATGCCGCTTCAGATAGTTGATTGTGTTGAAGTAATTGATAGTCTTGATTATGGAATTTCAAGATTGCGTGTGCACTGTGGAAGCTATTGTCTTGTCCATGGAGGCCGCTGCCTGGTTGAATGCTGCTTATATACTTTTACACTGTTTAGTTGCTGGAAAAACTGCAAAGTCGCCCCTCATCGCTTCCAAGTCTTTTTCTGCATGTTTCCTGTATATTTTGGTTCGAAATAATTGGAGTGCCATGAGGGCTATAGTAGCCAGTGTTTTGCTAGTCCTAGCTGCTAGCGTGCAGATCGGTGAGCAAACTGCTTGAACTAAACTTTAAATAAGCAAAAAACATTGCGCAACTGCAATTTGCGAATTGTGACAAGTATCGGGCAATTTCAGACGCTGCCTGCATCCGCAATGCTACCGTAGGACCTGACGTTACCGAAATTACCAGCGACAATTTTCCTTCAAACTACAGCGACTATGCGGTGAGGGAATACCTGTTTTTGTTCTCCAAATATTTGGCTCTGTTCGTTTTTACTCTAATATTCAGATTTTATTTACCTATAGGGGAAAAATATTTGTTTTTATAGTTCTGTCGCTGGTATATAACAGGACCGGAAGGCATGCAACTGACCCTTACCTTTGACCAGATTTTTGACGTTGAAGAAGGCGCCACTTCCGGAGCGTGGTAAGATGGACAAATGTATTATAACTCGACGCAAGGTCTTAATTGATAGTTCTTCTGTGTAGTCCGCACGATCATGTCGATATCTTCGACACCGCACGGCCAGGTAAGAGCGACATAGTCACCTGTAAAAACGCACTGATCGACGACTAGTTCAATATGACTCTGGATTTTTTTACATATTTCAAAGCATTCCAACAATGCAATAAAAATAATTTTTAAGGGACTCCCTGTGCAGAACTATTTTTTTACTTCCTGGCGGCTGCGCTATCGGCTGGTGGTATCATTTAAGAAGCCATCCAACCAACGAAAAACATTTCAATTCGGTATCCAAGCACAATTTTACCATACGGTTTGCAGTACTACTATTTGTTCGTGTTAAATCACACGGTTGATCAAATTCATCGAATTCTATCCCACGTTTCTTAAAATCAACTTCACTCAAAAAAACAAACAATTGTACAAAACTTTTGCGTTAGAAAAAGAAACCCCACTACATACAGACTTACTTGAAAAACCCAGGCCAATCTTGAGGTCAGAGCCCAAAATGTTCCTAAGTTAGATATTCTACTAGTACATGTCCGTCAATTATTCCGTCGGCGTAACATTTGATAATTTCTGTGTAAACAAATTTATTGATTTTATAAAACTCCATCTCAGATTTAGCGCGTTCTTCTTTCGGCAGGAAGTCTCGAGGAAGTGCAGTCGCTGGGACTCTGTCGCAGGTTGCCGAACACAGCAGGTAAGCAACCCAACGAGTGTTAGGCCCCCAACTAGTGTTGTAAAGATTAAAGTTTTGAATTTAAATTATATTAAAACTTAATTTTAATTTGGCAAAAGCTGATTTTATATCAGCATTAAATCATCATCAAAATGCATTTAAATTAAATGAAAAATAATTTTAAATGTCATGATTGGTTAATTTAAACCATCAATCAGTATTTTCGCTTGATTGATCGTAAAATCCGTGATAATTATTTAATTCAATATATATAATAATTCGATTTTCAATTGTTTAGGTCCATACTGCGGTAAGACCGCCCCACAACCCTTCGTAGCGACGACCAACAGGGCGGTCGTACAGTTCTGTTCCGATTACGGTTTGCAAGGCGCGGGATGGAAAATTTGTAAGTTTTCCCTCTCAAAAATCTCTTTTGAAGTTTATTTATCGACTTTCTTCCAGCGCTCTCATATGCACCGATTGTGCCACCACCAGCTTGGATAGTGCCAACCGTGGTGTTGGAAAGTTCCCTCGCACCAGCGCAGCTCATCACCAGCCCAAACTTCCCCGGTAACTACTACAACAACTACAGCGCCGTCTACATCATCCGAAATACCCAAAGGTAAGTGATTTTGGAGTGCAAAATTGTGTCTTAATTCCACGGACCAATCAAACTGTTAAATTGATGTCGCACAGTCTCATTAGTGTAGCCTCTACAATGTGCTTACTATATCAATGTTCATGTATTTTTTTCTTGCTAAACTGCAAAATACACATACATTTTAATATGTAAATAGAATAAATATATCAATACATTTAAGTATACGTATATGTAAATGTATAAATATATGTATATATATATACAGTCCGCCCCAATAAAAACTCTGATCACGTGACTTTTGCTGTTCAAACTGACCGGAAACTCCGCCCTAAAGTGCACCGTTTTTGCCGACCAATCAGGACATGCAGTGTACACGTAACACCGGATCATACATTATATTTCGAATCAAAAAGCGAGTAGGCAAGCAATAAAAATGTAAATAACAGGAGTGAAAATTTGAGCAATGAGAAAAAAATAAACTTCGGAACTAGGAAATTTAAACATTACGGACATTTTGAAAAACGTAATGCCTGACTAATGCATTTTGTTTGCCTGACTCTGACAACGTGTTGCTGCTGCCTGACAAACAATTACTGTCAAAAGATATTCCGTTATGTAGTTAAAATAATTTGCCTTTTCTGTAACTCTTTCAAACCTTGCTTAATTACGACAAACCAAATCTTTGTTTCACCCGAGTTTGAATGGTCAAAGAAAATTCTGTGGAAAGATGTTTATTAATTAACTATTCAAACAGTTCTATAATTATGGCAGGAACAACGTAGTGGTTCTGCGGGCGACCCTGTTTGATCTATCGGCGGACCTTGACCGGATAGTCGTGGACGTCGTGGCTAACAACTACACCCGAACCTTTACCTCGAGCAGACCGCTAACCACATTGGAGTTGGTGTGAGTTTATTTTAAGGCTATTTCTGAAACGGTCCGTTGGTCGCAGGCTTCTTATGTGTGGTATGACGAATATGGTCCTTTCAGAGAAGCGGAAGAGGTCCGTGTCACCTTCGTCGCAGACCAG